>WKFP01012498.1:17974-97949 GCA_011057875.1 Pterocles orientalis
ACCACACCCCCCCTTCCCCCCCCCCCCCGCAACCTCCTCAATGTTAACATACCTCTGGGACAAGTCACAGAGCATGTTCAGCTCTAGTCCTCCACAAAAGACCCTCACAATTGACATTCCAACATTTTATCCTTATTTAACCAAGTCTCCACTTTAACCCAATTGCCATGCACAGGGCTGACAAGTGTTGTCACTCCCTCCCCAGGTAACCGGAAAATTTATTTGGGGATGTCTCACTTGGCAGCTAAAGGTATTACACAGCTGAAACACAAATACACAGCATTTTCCAAAGGCTCCTGAACTGTGCAGAGCTCATACTGTCTGCATCTGAGTAAAAAAAAATAACAAAAAGCAACTGTCCCCAACAGAAAATCCTGGCATGGAACAAAAATCAAGTCTGATCGGGCTTTGATGGTGAGAATTATTTTTAATGAAAACAACTGCAGGTTTAAAAGCTAAAAGCCCCATGGGGAGCAGCCCCTTCTGCCGTGAGTTACACAGGTCAGTCCAGAACCATCCCAGGGTTTATCTTCCCGTGCTGGTGAAATACTCCCACCCTGAGGAAGAACGGGGCCATGGCAGTGCCAGAAAGAGACCTGGGAAGCTGCGGGGCCTCCTCACTGATACAGGGATCTGCAGCCAGGGGAAACGCAAAAGATGCTATCTGCCAAAAAATCCCAACTATCCCCTATGTGCAAGAAGCCAGAATTACTGTTGTATGTTTTGCGAAAAATGTACCAGTGGTGGAATTAAACACTGCTGGTGTTGGGTTTATCTCCTGCTAAAGGAAAAACCCTGAAGCAATGAAAGACTCTCAGGAGGGTTACTAGAAACTCTGGAACAAGACAAGTTTTTCTTTTATTTCAATGCAATTTTCTTTAAGGGAAAATTCCGAGTTCCCTGCAAATTCATTCTTCCTTTTCAGCACGGTTCTCTCCCCCTCTCCTTTCTTTAATCGATTGTCCATTCTGTCTTGATGTCTATACCCTGAGAGCTATTTTCATTTAGACAAAGCTAACATAATTGAGGACTTAAAGTGGCACCTTCCTTTCCTGCTGGCAAAAAAAAAGTTTTGCATAATATGAAGACCACCTGGTTCACTTCTCAGACTCCCCACACCAGCCGTCCTGCCACCTGCTCCACCCTGCTGACTGGTCCAAGGCACAGTGCAATTGCTTTGGTATTGGTAAGCACCAGGTGAGATGGAAGCTTTGAAAATGAAAAAGGGTCAATAAAGAAACATGAATCAAGAGCATACTCAAGACTTCCATGTCTTAGCTGTTTTCCTAGCAGCACACTGGCTTTTACAGATCAAGTGATTAATCATTTTACTTCTCCGGACAGAGTTTTAACAGTTTTAAAACACTACTGGCTTCTCGTCTTGCCGCAGGCGGATGTCAAAGACAAGCTGTGACAGAGTCTGGCTGGTTAGCCCTTCCAAGGCACCACCGTGGCAGGAGAAAGACCTGGAGTCACCTTGCTCTGGATATTGGGGTACCAACATTGAAAATGGACCCAAAAAGCTGCCAAGCAGGAGAAGGAGAAATCAACTCAAGCCGATTAAATGCCAATATGTGGTTCCAGTCAGTGGGCTGAAGTCTGTAAAAGCCCTGACTAAGGAGGGATGCAGGGGAAGCAGAGCACTAGAGACTTTCCACCTTGTTCCACTTTTTTCCTTGTTTGCAATCATCTTTCCCTTTGTGCAATTAATTTGAAAAAGGCTACTGAACAAAAAGTTGCCAGCCCTGAATTGTATTTTACATTCCCTGAGGGTACCTGTGGCTGCACAAAGGCCTAACACAAGTAAAGGCTTTGCAGTTATATTACTCTCCGCTATGAGTAAGGAAATGCTTAAGTCAAACTTAGGAACTGTCATTAGCACTAAAATTATTTACATCAGATCCAAGATTTCAGAGAGATCTCAATCTAGGCTGCTGAAAACATTCAGATTGCTTCAGAAGGACTTCCCACCAACCTCTGGGAGCTGCTGGGCTTTAATTAGACCAAAAAATCCAGTAACATGTATTTTGATTAGCCTTACGGATAACCGTAATTTAACAAAAAGGATGTGTGTATATGCCATGATTTTGGTTTGTTTAACACCACAAAGGAAAGAGAAGCCCTTGTGCAAACTTCCCAGCTCTCAAGTCTCTTTATGATGCAGTACATTTTTCTAATTTAAAATTATATTAAAAACTCATAAAAATACATCTGCTGACCCAGACAGACCGTAACTGTTGCTTTGCTGCCTGGGTTGCTCTTTTTCCAGTTTATTGCTTCCATTTTTGTCATACAGACCAGAAAAGCAATTAGGATATACCTCTCAGTTCTTTTTAAAACTATGGGTTTAATACTCAAGTTCAGTAAAAATCAGATTTAAAAGAGAAAAAAAGAGGCAGGCTGAGGCCATGCTGTCTCTTCACCAGAACATCATTCTTCTTTACAAAGAAGGCCACACGGCACAGTATTAATAATTATTACTTAAGCCTGTGGCAACAACTGTAGTTTCATGGGTTATTCTGGACTTTTGATAAGAGGAGCAGTGTACTGCTGGAGGAGGGCCCTGATTTTTATCGACTTAGTAGCGTAATACTGTTTTTTGCTTGGATCAAATAGAGACCCAATATAAATGCCCAATGGTTTTTGATTGCTACTGAATATGATGTTTTTCCAGAATTACCTCTTCTACCCACAAACTCACATGGAACAGGTATTGGAGAAGCCTGAGGCCGTAAGTGTGGCTTTTTGTGTACAAAAAGGATGCCAGTACGTCCTAGAAGAGACACTACTCCAAGTTGCAAGTTCACAGTATTTGAGAACAAGTGGTTTGTGTCGATCAAAAAAGACAGTATTTTCTTTGTAGCTGTTCCTGTTAGTTTTCTGGCTTTTCTTTTAATAGGTAATTCTGCAAAATTGGTACTTTGACATTGTATCTATTTGATAGCTTCCCATCTGCTTGCCCAATTTATATCCCCTGAATTTGTAACAAAATCCAGTTTTTATTGCTAGCCACATTGCAAAGCTTATAGAGCTGTGGGAAAATGGGCTGCATTCAATTTCTCCTTACGCTTCATCAGCCAGACTGTGTGCTGATGCTGATTCTTTACTGCCAGCTATGGGAACGTACAGTGCAACAGGCTATAGGTTGCCTTTCAGATGTGCTGCAAAAAAACCCCAACCCACCAACCAACCAACCACCACATAGACAGATTTATTTTCTCTGCTGAGGGTCAAAGTAAGCTTAGAGATGACCCAAGGAAAATGTGTACTGACTGCAGATATTTTACAGTTCGTATTCTAGATTACGTTTATCCTCAAATCTTATGGTCATCTAATCCACAAACTGAAATGTTATATTTAGTGGAAGTCTACATTTAGGGATGGCAAGAAGAATGAAAAGTGTGAGCAAAGATAGCAGAGCGGCAACAGGGGATGAAGAGAAATGTCCGATATTAAAGGATATTAAATGCCAATTCCTTAATGGCCCTCTAGCATTCCCCTTCCGCTGCCACAATCTTTCACCGCTTCCTCTGCACCCAGAAGAGGCACTTATCTCCCACAAAACGGGCCAAATTGAGGAAGTCAAGACAGCAGAAAATCAGTAACTCATCATAGAATCACAGAATGGCCTTTGAAAAGGACCATAGCGATCATCTAGTTTCAACCCCCCCGCCATATGCAGGGCCGCCAACCACTAGACCAGGCTGCTCAGAGCCACATCCAGCCTGGCCTTGAATGCCTCCAGGGATGGGGCATCCACGACCTCCCTGGGCAACCTGTTCCAGTGTGCCACCACCCTTTGGGTGAAAAACTTTCTCCTCATCTCTAACCTAAACCTCCCCTGTCTTAGTTTAAAACCATTCCCCCTTGTCCTATCACTATCCACCCTCGTAAACAGTCGCTCCCCCTCCTGTTTATATGCTCCCTTCAAGCACTGGAAGGCTGCAATGAGGTCTCCCCGGAGCCTTCTCTTCTCCAAGCTAAACAAGCCCAGTTCCCTCAACCTTTCCTCATAGGAGAGGTGCTCCAGCCTCTGATCATCTTAGTGGCCCTCCTCTGAACCCTTTCCAAGAGCTCCACGTCCTTCCTGTGCTGGGGGCCCCAGGCCTGGACACAGTGCTCCAGATGGGGCCTCACAAGAGCCGAGTAGAGGGGGAGAATCACCTCCCTCTCCCTGCTGGCCACCCCTTCCTTAATGCAGCCCAAAACACAGTTGGCTTTGCGGGCTGCAATCACGCACTGCCGGCTCATGTCCAGCTGCCCCAAGTCCTTCTCCGCAGGGCTGCTCTCAAGGAGATCTTCCCCCAGTTTGTATAAATACCTGTGATTGCCCCGACCCAAGTGCAGCACCCTGCACTTGGCCTTATTAAACCTCATTAGGTTTACACGGGCCCACTTCTCCAGCCTCTCCAGGTCCCTCTGGATGGCTTCTATGTGTCAGACTGGTTTCCAATGAAACCAACTTGCTGCAGAAAGCCTCCGCTGAGCTGGAGAGGGTGGGAACAGATTGCCCAGAGCAAGGTGACAGCTGAACTGTAATGAACTGTAATGTTTAGCATCTGTTAACCATTAGTCACACTTTGTGCAACAGGGAGGGGGAAAAATAAACCCAGCAGCTGTGCTAGCAAAGACCCCCAAGTAGGTCTTTACAATAAAAGAGTAGTAGGTTCACCCTTCCTACAGGACTGTATCGGAACAGCCTAAACTCCACATCCATCCTGAATGGATTTCCTTGGTGTAATTCTTCTTTGTCTGAGTCAATTTTTGGCCACGTCAGCTCCCTGACACATTTCACTGTGCAGCCGTTCAAACCCCCAAGTTGGCGCAAGGAAGTGGGACAGCAGAGAGATGGGGTGACCCTGGGAAATAACCCACCAAGAAATTATTTGAGCAGGCAATGAAGAAGCATCTTCCTCCTTCACTCTTAAACAAGAAGATGGGGTTTTATTTAGAGGATTCTTCAACACGCAGTCACTATTCAGATTTCTAAAATGTAAAACCCAATAAAAACTAGATCCTCACAAAACTATGCTTCTCACCACAGTTGTAGCCTCACCCCATTTTTCATCATTTTCTTCAATTCTGGAGCACAGGAAGGAAGGCTGCACAGACACACAGGACAATGTTAAGACTACTAGGCACCTTTATAAAGCTTTTGTTATTGAAGCAAGACAACACATTTAAACAAACTCCCACCAAAAACCAAACAGATTTACAGTGAAACTGGAAGGCTGTTCCTGACAGCTTTCAGAATTAGAGACCTGATCATGGATGCAAAAGAGCTTGTAATCAACCACATACACAGCCTCTTGCAGACCTATTAAGTGTTTTCTAGCATGGGTTTAAAGGATTATAGAAATTTTAGGTACACATGTCCTGCATAAATAATTTAATTCATTTACTTGAAGGTACGGCGTAAAATAAGACTATTGTGCTCTGTATTCCAAAATGACTGCAGGCACTGTCTGCAAGTATCCCTGAACTGGAAAGTCCTATTAATTGGCACCAACTGTTCTGATATAATTGCAACCATGATACCTATCAGTTGATTAATTTAATTTAGTTTTCACATCTGCAGAGCAGTGACTCTGTTGCCTACCTTAACATCAGCAGTAAATTATTTCACATGGATTTTGTCATCAGAGAGGAAGCTAACAGCAGTACTGTCCCTCTGATCTGCAGAGGATGTCTCACTTTGAATTTCTGCTCCATTTGAACTTCATAGGGAACTCAGATGAAGCCCTCTCTGAGGACAGTTCACAGGATCCTGCTTTACAACCCAGAGCACTAAGGAAAAGTATAGCTTTTCCACATCTTCATCTCTGCCTTCCTTTTACTGCCCAACTACTCACCCTCTTCTGGAAGGATGAGGAGAAAAATCAAGTCAGCTTTAACACCCTTAAGCTGTGATTTTCACAGCTTTCAATAAAACATTAAAGGTAATCCTGAGGTTAGATTCTTCTCAAGTAAAACAGCCATTTCCTAGTTACTCAAAGCCTGAACTGTCCTAAATTTATGAAAAATCCCTTTTTATTTTTTTTTTTTCTGTGTCTCGGTTAGGGGGAGGGCTTTGTTTTCTCCAATCCTTTTTCCATTCAGAGCACCACATCCTAGCAGGGAGGAAGGTTTCAGAAAAAAGACTGCGGTTGACTGCTGTAGACATCGAATATGATGCTGACCAACAATTCACGTACAACACAGCAAAGCATGGACTTCTGTTAAAACACCCCAAACTCTGTTTTGGGGTGGGGTGGTTTTGGTTGTTTTTTTTCATTTTATAGAGGTGACCCTTGAATACCAAGGTAGGTATTCCCAACAAGTAGGAATGGGTGCCATGACAAAAATATGGTGGAGTAAAGCAAAACTGGTAAATCAAAGACAAACATCCATTATAGACCACACAGAAAAGAGGAGAAAGAAGGATTAATCAGTGCAAGAACTTTTCCTAAACAATCCTCCTGTATTAAAAAGAAATCAGTTATACTTGCAAGTCACTTGCAGAAAATTTTAATAATTTGCCAAATATACAGCTATTAGAATTACCCTCAATATCACTTATAATTAAGTTACAAAAGTTGGTAGATAGCATAGTACAATGTTCTATAAAATAAACACATGTAATATTAACAATACCCCCTGCACTCCATTAATGGCAAAAAATAGCAAATGAAATTACAAACACATACAAATTAGAAGAGATTGAGTGACAGCTTTAGACACTTGAAGAAACTGAGACCGAGACCAGACTAGACCAGATACATTCATCCATCAAGCATAATTAATGTAGGCTTTTCTATTTTAAAAACAACTAAAAACACAACATCAGGTGCAATTTCACATGCTTGCATTTATCTTCCAGTACAACTCCCAGAGTATTAAAGTGCCTTTGTGCACTCTAGTTTCATGTATAGTCAGGTGCAACACACGTCATATTTGGAAGTTATTTTATAGGCCACTTAAAAAAAAAACAATAATTATTTGAACCAATGCACATGATTCAAATTAAAGTGGTTTTAAAGTACCTCTGTTCTGACTTTTTGCTGTTGAATGTCATGTAACAAACATGACAAAATTAAACTCCAAACACACAGGGCCCATCTCCACTAAACAAGCCTACACTAAAAGATATTTCTTGAAGAATGTTTTCTGCAGTACAATCCTTAGCTTTTCTCATTTTTTTTCCTTTCAAACACTGTTCAAACAGTTACATTTATCCTTTGGATGAAAACCTTCTCTGCAGCTTTCATTTACAGATGGCTGTGAACATGGAAAACAGGCGGTATTTGGCCTGTAGCTATGGAGAGGCAACGCTGTGTTGTAACTCAATGAATATTCATGGCATAAACTCCCTGCGAGTTGTGTGAAGACTTGCAGCCTTTGGATCTTAGCGACTACCTGCACTGCGAAACTGACCAGACTTCCTACTCAGTGATCCCTATGAACTTTCACCTCCTCCCACTACACTACCTTCTTAAACCCAAACCTCAGTATCAATTGCAGTAAGAAAAGGAAAACTTCATGCAGCTTGGCTGTCACTCACCTCACCCCCAGAATGTCCTCTTCAAAACACAGATAAATAAGTTCCATAAAACCCGCAATCCCTTCTCCCATCAAAGCATGCTCTCCACTAACATTCCTCTCCTACTCTAATGGGAAAGAGCACAAAAGAAAAATTGCATTTCCCACAGTATCTGAGGCATTTTCATGGTGTTTTTCAACACCTGCATTTTAAAAGCAGTTATGGAGCATAATTTTTTTAAGAAATAGAAATTTCACTGTAAATCATTCCACAGTTGATGCTACAGGAGGTTAGCAGTGGCAAGGGCTGAAGGCACTCAGGAGGAAAGTTTCTAGGAGGAAAAAAAAAAATAGGAGGGAGGATGAACAACTAATCATAACTTTAAACAGCAGACATGGATGCAAATCTTTCACTGTCTTCCTATACCTGATAATACTTCACATCATGAAGTGAGAAAAGCATTACAATGATTTGTAAATTCAGGCTGTGAACACCCCGCCTGCTGTGGCCAGCCCGAGTGACACCTTCCTTTTGCCACTGCTGCTGCCATTACATGGAAAAAGGCCCATTTCAAATACCACATGATCCAGACTAGGATCAGGGAGAGCTCTCCACAGGTGATGTATCATAATTCTCTAATGCTACTTAAAACGCCATGCGCACTGAAGTATTTCACTCAGTTAATCAAACTAAAGGGAATTAGTGATTTTCTAATCTACTGAGTACTTTAAAAATTCTCCATGAAACTGTAGGGTTTATAGAAAAAAAACAACACAATCTGAGTATGTATTACAGCTGAAAAAAATATAAAACAGTACAAGTTTCATGTGAATCACAACTCCGGTTTAGTTCATAAAATGAGTTGATTAAAATTTCTTAAACAATTCATAATAGTATAATAATTTCCCATGTAATTTATGCAGCAAATTGCACCCATATCCAAAAATACCATAGATGTAAATGCTTTTTTATAAAACTTTATACAATTCAAGCTCTCCTTAGGTAAGCCTATACAATCACCTAGGTAGAAAGTCTTCAGAAAAGTATATTTTCAGAGAGTACATGAATGACAACACTTTCATGAATCTTCCCTTTTGTCAATCTATTCTGCTAAACCAAACTCTTATTGCTTAAAATCAAAACAGACAGATTTCAATGACAGATAACCACACCGGTCTGGGGAAGGGACCTGCTTTTCAGTTTTTTAATGACTTCTGTGGATACATCTCCAGCTATAACTGAAAGCAATCTGATCAGATACAAGACACTAAAAACACCTAAAATGTGCAAGAACAATGTGAATATCACGCCTTTGCAGGCGCAAATTCACAGCTGGTACTATGCCAAAGCACCTCTACAGCAAGCTTTATTTACACAACTCCCAATTAAAATACTGTTATCTCTCAAGCTACATTATAAATTAACAGAAATACATCCATAATAACTACTGGTAAAACAACATGATAAAATTATTTTATTTTTTTAATTCAAAATATTCTGACAGTTTAACAATATTCCAGGTGCATCACAAACACTGCCATAGTCAACACAACAATCAATACTTAAAGAGCATTCAAACACTGAAGACATATCTTAAAGCAGAGACAAGAGAATGAGCTCATACTAAGAGCATACAGATCATTTTCCAATAACTGACTTCTTTGAGGCAGATATCTGATTCCTCCAGCACAAAATGGATTAAAATCCAGAAGAGATGAATTACAGAGGACAAAAATTCAGACATATGTATGTTTTCCCCCATATTTTCTATAAAACATAGTGAATTTATCATACAAGGCCACTACCAGCCTAGACTACTCTAGTGTTGACTATTTACGGGATAGAACAACAAAATCATAACAGAGAAACCAGCATCGAAGCAAACAAAAACCACAAACTCATCCTAAAATAAGGCTTAAATTAGTTCACAGAGAGTTGGGAATATATAAACTATATGGTGCAATGGAAATACCAGGTAGAAAAAAAAAATATTTTCCTGATCTTTTCCCCTCAGCCTTCACCAGAATTTGCATAATATTTTCAACAAAATGACACTCCCCTCCTGCAAGTGTCTTTTCCCATGCTTCAAAAACATTATTTTACTAACAGATTGGTTTCATTCTTGAATACATTGGCCAATATTAGCTCTAAAGTTTAAACAATGTAGTTCTACACATAATACCCTGTTTCTTCCAATTAACCCCAGGTTCTCAAAAAGCTAACATTTCTGCTTTATTTAAAATTTGTTTGAAAAAGTATTTCTTTCTGATATAGAAAACAGATGTCAAATCCAGACTTTGCAAAGACGTGTACGCAAATGAGTGCATAGTGCAGAACATCATACAGAGAGAACAGCAAGGCCACAGCGTCACATTAAGCCCACGTGTACAAGACTTATGTTTCCAGTGACCAAACCCATTCTGAAAAGTTTTACTTCGGGGGCTTGCTTAAAGCATTACAATCTTGCTCTATGGATGGCAAGACTCTTCCGTCCCAACTTTTCATATAGCTGACTATTAAGATACCGAAAAGAAACCAAAAATACTTTGGATACATCATCCTGATCTCAAATATTCTATATGAAAGCTTGGATTTTTCCTGTGAAAAAGAAAGAAGCGGGACAACTTTCAAATTACACCGCTTGTCTGTGTATCATCTAAAAAAAAAAGAAAAAAGCCCGCTTTAGCCCAGCATAAGAGAGCCGCAACTCCATGGCGACAGACAAACGGAGGTGCGAGGTACATCTGGTTGCTCCAGGGCTAAACTGGATCTTCACAGTAAAGGGTCCTTCACCTGTATTGCTCATCCTTTCCAGTCAGTGCTCCCCAGCAGTGGAAATGTAAAATGCTTGTTGCAAAAAATACAAGCGGCAAACGGCTAGAGGAAATCTCTGTATGCTTACTCAAAATGCTTTGTTTCCCCATTCAATTAGTTTGCTTTCAAAAGCAATGTTTTTGGAGAAGGGCCATCAGAACAAAGGAGTGAGGCATTTCCCTTAGTCACAACATCAGACATTCCATTAACACATTGGCTTAATCCCCTAAACCAAATTAGTTCCTGCAACCTTTGCATTCTTTCACTTTTCCTTAGGAACAAACAAGTTTCTCTAGCAGTTGTGCAGTTTCAGCCTGTTACGATATTTTACTCCAGCTTTTTCTTAGCAGTTCAACGCAAATTATACTGTAGCGTGTCTGTGGTGAACACTGGCTACGGACAAGCACTGAGAGGGGAAGTGCCCACACCAGGGTTGACATAACAGCAATATACCATGTGTGTACCATGACCGTGAAAAGCACTTCTTGACACACTGGCTTCCAGGTTCGACTACCGACTCAGAACGGGCTGTCTCTCAAAGTGGGGTTAACTCCAGTTATTTCAATACAGTAAACACGAGAGGGCAGTACTGAGGACATCAATCCTGCACTTGGTAGTTTTCAGTTCATTTGCTAAAAACCTGTTAATGGACATACGGCTCAGTGTCAAGGCTAAGTGGGCAAAGGTGATCTACGCTAAAGTCCTTAAGGAACTAGCATTACCCCTACTTATTGTACAACTGTACTGCTTGGATTGAAGTCAACCATATACATTTCACTCTACTAGTTTACATGTCTTGCTTCATCTCCAGCATCTTCATCCTTTCACACTCCCTAATTAACTATTAACTATTTTCCTGAGTGAGATTATAAAAAGTTAAACCCTTCTACCAAAAGTACAAAGACAAATAAAATATAGAACAATACAAACCCAGTTATACAGCATTACAAGTGCAGAAATTCTTCACGTTGTTGCTCTTCTTTATCACTGGCCTCCAGTGAAAACCATAGCAAAGAATTCAGTTATCTAAAATATTTTGAAGTACTGTGATTAAATTCTTCAGACCATAAATGTAGCCCTCATCCTTTGTGTTGCTAGGAAACACATGAGCAAAATCTATCATTCGGACTTCTACATTTGCGCTTTCCTTGATTTCTGCTGGCATGTGACAGAAAACTTTTTCCAGTTGGGGTATAACGTTTCCATTCAGATGCTCCTGTGTAATGCACGTGCTGCTTTTCCACACGTTGTCTTGCTCCAGGTTTTCAACTTTTAGTGAGAGTTGGCTATGATGCCTCTTAGAATACGCCTTTTTGTGAAGTGCATAAAATTTGGACAAGCCTTTACCTACAGAGGCCTCAATTTTTCCATTCTCTGTAGAATTTATTAGATGAATATTATTATTATACTCCAGTATGTCTCCACCTGATAATAGTCCTTTGGGCACGCCTCTCTTCTCTGCCAAGGTGACATCACTCAACTGCACAGTTGTTGCCTGACATGAACCTTCATAAACAAAGAGTAACGAGCTTGCATAAAAGTTGAGTTGCTTCTGGCCCTCAAACCACTCCAAAATTTTTTCAATCTTCTGAATGCTGGCAGCTATTGCATCTTTTCTCAAGCAGTACCCATTGTGGAAAAACTTGGAAATGCCTGCAAGAAAGAGAAACATTTTGGGATTATTTTCACCTCTGAAAAGAAATCAAACATCTTTAATTTCTATTCGGATGAGAATAGTTCTTGATTTGAAGAAACAGTATTCACGTTTCCTTTCAGGCAATTATTAACTAAATCAGAAGGAAACCAAGAATCCAATAGCTTCATTCACCTCACCTATGTAAAGGCCTGCTGTATAGTACTATAGATTGGGCTTGGAATAGAAATAAAGCTAACTAATCAATACATCAATCAAACCATAGACAAACATGGTTCCTGCTCCCCAGACCATTTTATCAAGTATCTGTAAGAGTTTTGGGCAGGGACCCATAAAATTCTCCAGGGATAAACAAGCTCAAGCAGCTCTTTAATCACGGGTGACAGAAGTGACAAGCTAAGGCCAACTCTGCAGAGGGGTGTGTTCGCGTCTGCGTGTGTTCTCCTATCTCTCGTTGGGGGACAGATAAGCAGACATCAATTAATAACTAATTTGAAATAGTCATCACCAAACAGCTGTATGATGGTAGCATTTTTGTTTATTGTTAACATAGAGCAACATACAGATTGACTTCAATCAAGAAGGTCCCTTAAATTGAAAAATGCATTTACGATAGCTTTCTAATATAAAAGACAGGATGTATTCAGAGGAGATAACTAGAGACAAAAAATATACATATTATAAAAACATTTAATACTTCTAATAGCCTTCTATTTCATTGTAGTTTCTGCGGTTTTGCAGTTCTGTAGTTTTGCAAAGCTGCAAAGAAATGGAATTCTACCACTATCACCTCCTTGTTAGTAATAAAAGACACGTGATGAGGAAATTCCTATAGTCTACATTGCTTTCGTATCCAACTGCAAATTTAATTTAGGATCAACAGGTAATTCAAATGATACAGGAAACTTCTAAAGACCCATCTGGTAAGAGGAGAGAAGGGGACTTTTAAAATGGCAACACACAGAGTGCTTCTTCATTCAGTTCTAAAAAGAAAAAATTATAATTAAAAAAAAAAAATCCAACAGCACCAAATTCTGACACAAATTCCCTTACCATCCTTTACTGTTTCCTTTGTCAAGCTCCTCCCATAGTGCTGGTTTTGTGTCTCGTAGCTGTCAGAAGAGACGTGGTAAACCTGCAAGAAACAAGGAGGTAAGTCTGGACTAATTTCAAACAACTGATATTTTTGCAGAGCTATGAGACACCTCACAGGCTATAAAATCTGTAGATTTTCTGTGTCCCTTGCACTGGTCAGCACTGCCCTCTAGTGCTCCGAGCTGCAAAATCCTCACCCCTCACATCTTGGTGCCTAAACTACAGCTTTCCTGCATGAGAAAGACATCACTACATTGGCAAAATCAACATATCCATAACATGAAAACTTTTTATAGGGCACCTGCCTTGCAAATCAACGCTACAACTTGAAACTGTCATACTCCTGCCCACATTACTATGAATATTAAATCTGCAAGACGCAACACGCTCAAAAAATCAACACAATTATTTTGCAGTTCTTAGAACTAAAGAAATATTAAGTACAGCAGCAAAACAGTAAGAAATACGATGATGTGACCAGGAAGGTCCAGCTCCACAAGACCTATCTGAAACTGTAATTGTTGGCACAAATGAGGTCATACTAAATGAATGACAGCAGTCAAGTGAAAGCTCGGTTCCAGCCTTGATACTGGTACATCAGCTCTCACCTGAAAGGGAGGCAATTCATATGGCTACATTTTTGTCCATATCAGGACTTGTACAAGCTTAACAACTTAATTCAAAAATGGTTTTACACAGAGACACATTTTCTCTCTTAACTGACATAATTTCCATAGCAGAAACGTGCCAGCCAGCCAGGCCCAAGTATAATTGTTTATGAGAGTGCAGACAATTCCTATTTGCAGAAATAATGGCGTTACCACGCAGGCAGTTGTCTCTGGCAGAAACTTTGTGCTTGGCACTTGTTCAGACCACCCAACCCTGCGGCACCCATCCTGGCCATAGCACTCTGCCCTCCCTTCACCCACTGTAAAAAGAGAGGATCCTACGGAAAGCAAGTCATGGCCTACCAGAGAAGTGCCTGCCCCCCAGTAAAACATGAGTGCGTAAAAAGGAGTGGTATTATAAGCAATAATTTAAAAAATAAGAATTCCCTGTTTTCATTGCAGCCCCCCACCCCAATGTCTCTCCCCAATTCAAACCACGCTGAGCACAATATGAAAGCACAGGTCCATAGCTCCTGCTTTGCAAAGCAGCTGGGAAGAAAAGTCTCAAATAGCACTTATTTTGACAAAAGATAGAAGTAATTAAATTCAGGGTCCTCAAGGAGCTTAAATCATAGTGTGTAGCAATTTATTTTAATAATCAACCATGAACTGAAGGGGCAGTAAATAATTCTGGTTCCTCTGAAGAGGTAACAGTTGTAAGCCTGAATGTTTAAACTGGCTTGCAGGCAGAGACACTTCCCACTGTTATGATTCCTGTTTCCACTGTTGTGATAGCTACAGAAACTAAGGCACTGATATCTATAAATTGCAGAAGAGCATAGCAGAGGTGAGTTATTCTAAAACAACACCTGAGAAGTGTGATTTTGGTTTCCCTAAAATAAATATTTTTCATCACTTTTTTTTTAAAGTACATAGAAGAGGTACAGTATTTAACGTACTAACCCAGAGGCCATTATTGTAAATACAGCAAGTACCAAAGTTACTTTCAAAAATGTTTCCACTTTAAAGAACCACAGGCCAAAGGTAATTAAATAAATAAAATAAATACATTGTTTAGGAAGAGGATCAAGAGTCTGACAACTACATCTAAGTCACTAGCTATGTCTTCAACTTTAATAATATTAAATGTTCTTGTTTAGTCTGTCTAGAGGCAGCTTTCTCTCTATACTAGCACTGCAGGACACTCCTGAACGAATAATCTTGTTTACCAGAACCTTATCTCTTCCTGTAGGAGCTAACAGTTTTGTGACATGGGCACTTGCTCAAAAATGCTGATTAAGATCTGCAAGCTCATTTTGTTTTCCAAAGAAACGCTGGAGCAGCACATAAAGCCCCTTGTACATCTGAGCTGGGTTTCCCGTGAAGCCACCCTACCTCTTCTCATAATTTGCACAAAACCATTCCCCTCATTTTCATGGCTTTTTACATACTTCAAAAATACCCAGGCAGACGTGTGTGTTTTGCATTAACAGAGCATTTTTCAATTATACGATACGGTCAATGACAAACTACCAAGTCCCACACACATACTAAGAGGGTAATGTATCTATTTAACTATCTTGAGAACAAGCAAATCCTCAGGTTTAACACCCTTGTTTACCAATGGACTTGGTTGTGGCTCGCAGCATTTTTTTTCATTTGGGGTTTTTGTTGTTGTCATTTGGTTTTGTTTTTTATTTATTTAAGAGACAATAGCATTAAAGGACAACATATATAGGTAATCACAAAGTATTCTTCATGTTAGCCAAGGAGCTGTCTGTTAATACTGCTTACAGCCTTTTCTCAACTGCAGGGAAGTGACTTTGAAACGTTCCTGAAAAACTTCAACCAAATACAAATACATGAAGCCCCATTCTGAAAGCAGAAGAACAGAAACCCAAAGTCAAACAGAAATAATCTTTCATCAGTTCTTGCTTCACCCTCACCCACTCCCCGAACACAGGGATGGCTGTGCTATAACAGAAGATGACTAAAATCAGTTTCCTAGTCTACAGACCTCTTGCTTCACTGTGTTTCATTCACACTATCACTGCTACTAACCCTTCCCAAAAGGATATTTACCTTTGAACCAACCTTTCTGTATCCCTGTCTGTACTAGCCCATTTCTGTATAAACGATGACAAGTCAAATAAGTCAGATCTGTAACCTTAACAACGGCCAAGAAGTTTAGACAGGAAAATCTCATTTCTCGTCCACGGAAAAAAACACACGCTGTTCAAATACTTACCTGCGGCAACTCCCTAACTTCCAGAAATAATAACTTAAGTACATATTAATAAAGACCTAGCCTGCTTGGTGGAGCTACTGCTATTACAAATAAGAATCTCTATTAAATAACTTGCAGTCCTCTTCCACATCTGCAAAAAACATTAACTAATCCACATCACTGAAAATGGGGAAAAAACAGGTTGAAGCAGGGTCATACAGCACTACTGAGGGCTATCTGCAGAGCAAAGGCTAACGCGCTAGCACACATGATACTAAGCAAGAACGTGGAGACTAGAGATACACGCTCTGATGCTGAGACATCCAGACTTCAAAGGGCAAAGAGCCGAGCTGCCCACTCCTCGTATTTTTTCCATAAATATACTTGACGGTCACCCCTATTTTACACTCATACAGGTAAGAGCGAGAGAGTGTTTAAATATTACAGAGTTTTCTGTTTACAGTAAGGCACCTCTGCACTTCTAACTGGCACCTGAAGGTCAGTACCCAGCCTGCTGCCAAAAATGGAGCCAAGTTGAAAGCAGGGGGTAAGCAGGCAGCACCCCAGATAACCCAAGGCCAGCTGAAATCAGCACCAGTCCTAGGAAACTAGGATTTGAAGAAAAAATAACATAGGGAGAAGTTTTTTAAATACATTCTCTTATTTGATACTACTGCTGTATAGTAATCCTATAACACTGTTACTGCTCCCTTTAAAAAAAAATTAATAATCCCTTATGTAGTAATTGCTAGACCACAAATGATGGAAGTACACACATCCCTTCTTGCTGCTGGCTTGAAAATTCAGCACAGAAAGGATCCCTGGTCCCCCATTTCTAAGACTATATTTATATATTATTCTATGTTTTGCTTCTTTCTTTGTTCTTTTATGATTAAGTATACTACCAAATGCTCTAACAACCAATATAAAGTTTTAGTAAGGTCCTTACATAAATAAGTCATAGAAATAAATTATGTTGAAAACAATCCAGTGAAAAAGCAGAATAATAATCTCCCAAATAAAAGACGCGATGACACTGCAGTTAAATCATGAACCATTTTAAATATAGCTTAATACATCATTTTGGACTCTCAAAACTTCTATAGAGCACTTCATTAGAATAAATTTCTTTTATGGAGGGGGAAAAGAGGCCATTTCTCAACTCATCCAACATCAGGTGTTTCCTAACATACACGAAATTTTATCACCTGTAAGGACACAAATGGAGCAGCTGTCATATATACATGATGAATCTTTCCTATAAGGAAAAATTGCTGGAAAAAAAAACCTGCCAGAGCATCCATTTGTTAGAACTCGCCCAAGAGGATAACAGATGAATCTCCTGAGCTCTACAGATGAAGTACTTCTGAAACATACCCTTCAATCCACTAGCAGATACCAGACTCGAAGAGATTGCTGTGTTCGGTTCCACAGCATGGATTCAGCACCACCAGGCCAAGAAACAGATGAGCCAAACTCAACTGCAAGAACTGGGGAGCGAGAGTGAATGGAGAGAAAAGCAGAGGAGGCAGTAGCGGTGTGAGAAGGTAACAAAGCCAGCACAGACAAACCATCCAGAGCTTTGCTTTGCTGTTCATTTCAATCACTGCAGAGATCTATTTCCAGACTCCTAGGGGGGCTTGCTTGTTTGGAGCTGGGTTGTTTTGGTTTGTTTTTTTTTGATTGGTTGTGGAAGGGTTTTTTAGGTTTTGTTTTGTATTCCTCTTTTCTTAAACATCAAAGCTTGAATTTGATTTATAAACGTAAAAAAAAAACCCTAGTTCTCGTCATTTTTTACTGTGGAAGAATATGAACGCTACATGCAGGATTTAATAGCTTTATTATTCCTCCCCTCCTAAATCTTGTTATTAACAAATCAGAGCTTATGAAAATCACCATGATACTACGAAGGTTTCATAAAGAACTCATAAAACAGATGCAGCTACAGTCAGTTTTAAAATATCTTGCAGGAACATGTGTTGTAGATTAGGAAATTCACTTGTAAAAACAGCTTTGATGAGGTATCCGGGTTACTGCATGCAATAGTTCACAGGCACAAGCAATAAAAGTAAATAATGGATTATACTGGTAAAGTTACGTAATCCCCAGTTTGTGCTTTAAAAACAGGTTTCAGAAATATTATGGACTACGCAATATTGCAATCAAGATATTCTGGAAGAAAAAGAAAACCTGCAGAAATCAGGAATTGTGGATTCTGAATGGGTTGCAAATCCGAGATCACAACCCACATATTCTGCTTGTATTTCAACAGCATATGAGACACTATTTTTAATACTGCATGCCCTGCGAACATATTTTGTAGATATTTATGTGTCTACTATTGAATCCACACTGCAACTCGTATTTTTGCTATTGGAACTACACCCTAGTTTTCCAGCTTATATTTAAACTCTCACTACTTTCATAACAAACACATGTCCTCATTTGTTAAAGAAAGGTACCATCTCAGTAAATATGAAATTCGATTTTTAACCAATATTATTGAAATGACTGTATTTTCTAAATGCATTTCCATACATTTATTCTGTCTATTCATTGCATTAAGACGAATATAGTTTAATACATGCCAAATGTTAGAACTATGTACAGAAATCAAAGCTCTCCCAGGTAGGAGACTAGTTTCTTTTAAGGACAAACCGTACATATTTTATATAGAAACAGATGACTGCTTATTTACCAGTGCATAAAAAAACTGTATCAATAGCTTCGGGGGTCAAAACACACTGTAAATAAATTTTGGGGTAAAAAAAAAACCCACCTGTAACACATTTTGGCTTGTAACTCTGAGAGTTTATACGATGTGTGCTTTAAAACATTTTCTATTTTTCCTGGCATTCTCTTTCCTGCTTTTTTAAAACAGAAACTTAACAAGCAAGTCCACCCCCATGTTAAAAATAACACTGAACGGAGAGATTAAAAACAAACCCCTCTGTTTTGTGATTAAAAACAAACCCCTCTGCATTGTGTTACACTGTGTCTTGTCCAGCAAACTGCAGCAACTTTCATCCAGCATGTCAGCCCATTACAGGCAGTAAATGCCCATACAGGAGAGTGTCTTCCATTATGGCCAGAACCTTGCAAAAACAAAGCAATAATCAAGAGGAGGCAAACTGAGCAGAGAAAATGCCATGTAAATTTAGACTTTGCTAAGTGTTGCATGAGGGTAGGAGGAATTACTTTGAATTCTTTCTGGAAAATAACTTCAACATGCAATTTGGTACCGAAGGCACAAAACAAATGCCATCTAGTAAAACACCAGGTGCGAAACTCCAGTGCCTAGGGGAACCACCATTATACACACAGTTCAAATTAGGGAATCGAAAGAATTTCTGCAACACAGTAACAATACCAGTAAATGACAACGTTAGAAACAAGAGTCACAAGCAAAAATAAAATTGCTGGAAAAAAAAGCATTGGAAGGAAGCATTGGAAGCAAGCACTCATTCCTTTTGAGCTGTGATGAAACAAAGGATGTGAAGTACATTGTTTTACATGAGATAAGAAAGGTTATATAACAACATAAGCCAAATCCAAAGCTATAATCTCCAGCCTTCCCTCTTGTTTTAACTGTTTGACTGTTTTTTTACTCTATTCCCATGCTCTTTTTCATTGGCTTACATAATTACTACTCACAACCACTGTAATTTATAGCTGCAAAAGCTTATCTCAAGACAGAGTTAAGGCTGAGAAGCCTAGGCAATTAAGTACAAAACATTACAGCGATATTAGAATTATTTCAAACAATGCTGCTATCTGTGGGCTGTTTCTAACTAACAGCAAAAGGGGATGCTTATCAAAGTCTTCAGCACTTTATGCTTGTTGATGCAGCTTGAGAAGCCCTGGCTTTGTATATGAGAGAAGGAAAACAAAAATCTCACATCAAAAAGAAAATTATTCCTGTGCCAACCATAGCAGAAAAAAGTACTTTAAATGCATTGCATGAGCAATTAATTACTGACATCAACACATTTATCTTACTGATCCATAAACATTCCGCACAGTTTTTCTTTACATTGAAGTTTTAGAGTGGCCAATATTGAATCTTCATCTTTCTCCTCACTTAAGAAACAGAAATGTAGCAGGGTTAGTACGGACATCTGCAGGGCCTTATCCACCTCTAACCAACCTCCAACTGACAGCTGTTGCTCGAGCATGTAAGCAAAGACGGCTGCTTCTAGTTGAAAGTTTTTTTAAATGAACATAAGCAGCTGTCTATAATGACACGCACCACCTCTGAGGGCTAACTTACTCTTCCCTAAATAGAAAAATTACATTAAAATTAACTTGATTTTAAAAAAATAAAGAAGATTAAAAATTTGGAGAGGATACAACTTGTTATTAAATTGTTACAAAGACTGGTTCAGTATGTAAATTTCTGATATAAGCCTAAAAGTCAAAAAAATACCTTGATAATTTGAAATAGCTGCTATGCAAGAAGAATTAATTGCAACTACATTCAGTTTTAAATAACTGTGGGCTGTCCCAGTCCCTCTCTTGTATACATGGAACCTAGCTTGCAAACAGAGTCCCAGAAGGGACAGGGCCAAGTTAAACACTTGTGAATGAGAGCAGTGTTTTGGAACACATTTCACACAACAGTTGATACCAGTACTACCAACATATTCAGATAACACTTTATTCACGTAAAACTCCGGAGGATTGTCATCGTCTTGGAAAACCAGCTGCTGTATCCAGTGTGGGACAAGAGGCCAGAGCATAAACTGAATGTGAAAACAAAACAAGTTCTTACCCTCATGCCAAGTACCAAAAAGCCAATCTCTTCCATCAGCGGATACTTGCTGACCTGCTGCTGTATCTTCTCCGCTGAAGCATACGGATCATAACTTTTCTGACCTATTTTTACATCCATTATGCAAGGCTTATTAAACTTACGGGTCACATCTTCCAGTTTTAGATACGTATCTGTTAAAAAGACAAAACTTTTGTAAACAGTGGGTCAAAGCAAAATAATTACATAGTTCTGCTGAGCTTCTGTAGAGGAAGGTGAATAGTTTAAAGCTTAATAAGGTGAGTAGGTTAAGGCTTAATAACACAAGTTCTTTCAGGGTCAAATTTGTCTCTGAACACAGACTAAATCATGGTCATTGCCAAATCATTGGCAATTAATTCTAAATGCCTTGTTGCTTAGAAAATTGTATACAATAAAGTGTGTTAACCTAGCATTCAAATTAAAATTATTGCCCAGCTAAAATTAATGAGTAGCTTTTATTAAGCCATTAACATACCTCAAATAGCATTAATAAGCATACACAAATGCAGGTTACTTCATGGCTGATTTTGCCATAGAGATGGTCTTTTCTCTCTCTTTGTGAAAGGGCTAGAATTAAAACAGCATTTTTTTCTTTGTGTCATTTAAAAAATGAAATTAACATTCCGGAGTCCTACCCTACAGCATCAGAAACGCATTTCGTTTGTCTTCTTGTTATCCCACTCCCATCCATACTCATTTCTCACAGCACACCTTTCGGGGAAAACGCTCCTCAAACCCTAGGCTGCCTTTCATCCATTTCCAAAAGTCCCTTTGGGAGAGTGGATGGACCAAAAACCCCCAAGCCTCAGAGTGCCTCAAGATTTTATTAAAGAGTATCTAAAACCTGGTCAGACTGGTTTATGCTTTCCTCCAATGGAGGTGAGAGACATTTCCAACATGTTCTACAGCACTGATGGTCAGAACACAACAAGAAAATAAACTTCACTAACTGCCTGACTCGCAGACAATTCTGCTTGGAGGAAACTCGCCCACATCTCCAGCCCTTGCCAGGCACAATATGCACCAAGACAACACACAGCATTAAACACACGTCTCATTCTTCACATCAGCTTCTGCAAACCCACCTTTCAGCAGTCACAAACTTTACATTAAAGTTTCTTTTTCTTTCAAGTAGAGCCTATTCCATGAGTGCATTTCTTTGGCTTTAATGCAATCTGAATAGACAAAAACATTGCATTATTCCTGCAGCATAATCTAAAATTGGATTGCCAAAGTTTAATAAGGGAAGAGAGACAAAGTGCCTTGCTTTGACAGCTGTACAGGCAGGTAACAAAACCAGTTAGAATCAAGAGAAAGGGAATAAGCAATGTTCCACTTCCACTTAATAAGCAGAAACACTATAAAGATAAGAAATGAAAGGGACTTTTATTACTTTAGTAAGTCCTACTTAGAGCTTCAATTTTTACACCATTGTGATCAAATGTTCTAATCCCCCCAAGTATGTATGTATTAATCTGAAATAGGTTTGACTTAATGTCCGCTTTATCTATAAATGGGACTAAGCCTGTTTCTAATGTATAGTCGTTCTCAGGAAAGTATGTCAAACAAACACACTATTTAAAAAAAATCCACTCTTCTGTTAAGTCACTGTATCAGCTTGCATTAATTTTCAGTGTCCTCCAGGCCACAGAATCAATCCTCTACAGCAAGAAGAGTTTCGTTATAGACCAGCTAGCTCATCGACAAGCCAGGCTTGTCAACTACAGCTGCAGGGATATCCAAGCTAAAATAACTTCGACTTCACTTTGAGAAGCCACAGGCAGCAAACATACTTGATATTTGCTCTCTAAATATCCCCTAATGAGAAGTAAGACAAATACTCTCCCTACTAGGAAGCATATTCTGTATCATCTGAACAGCAGGTGCCACTTTTTCTGTTCAAAATTTTCATGCACAAGTCTAATTCAATGAGACATTAGCACAGCTTTTGAGGCGCCTTGTGACACCACTACTGAATTGAAGGGAGTCCATACAACACATTAGCTATCTATTAAAACAATAATTGTAAAAATCTAAGTGCCATCCTTCACACCTATCCTTTTTGCAGATTATGGAAATCTCTGTAATCAATAGGTTCATGTAACCACTCTAAAACAATCCAGAAAACAACTAAATGAAATTCAAGCTCTTCAGAACTTAGCTCTCAAAAGCACTGAGCCAGAAGTATGCTATAGGACAGGGTAAAGGAAATAAACACAAAAACATCTCAGAAAACAGCTGCAGTCCTTCACCACCAACTCCAAAATGCTTTGGATCATGTTGTGACTCAAACTGTTATAATACAAAATTATACAAATTGCAAGTTACCACAACTTCTACAAATCTGTTCAGATACAATGTTTTTTATCAACCCTAAGATATATCTGTATATAGAGTAAAACATCTATTTACATAATGCAACAAAAAGTGAATCCATAAAACTAACTAGCTTAAAAAGCAGTACTTAATTCTCCCAAAACCTAGCACACTTCCCTTCAGACAACATGCAGCCAAGACAGTCATGCTCTTTCCATCAAAGGCGTTCGTAGAGCACCCATGGTTATCTGTTGTCCTCTGCTCCACTGGTCCAAATCCCTCTTTTTAAGCATACAGCACCTCAAAAATACTTAAAGGTTTTAAATATGTGTCACTTTTTAGCTCCCCATCCATTTCAGATCTGTTAAGCTAGCATACCTCCCTTACTGACCTCTTAAAAATGTAACAATTACTATTTTTTTTAAAATTAAGCATTAAAATAAATTAGGAGCTAACACAAACACCAGGAAATACTAATTACTTGGCAAACCCTGTGAATTATCCAGAAGTGACTCATCTCTCTCACACTTTTTGGAATTATTATTTAAATCTTCACTGTTAGCTAACTGCTATCTCAGTATTAAGACTATGTTACATCTCTTCAATACATCCCCACTCTCAAAAAGCTTTTTGTCCTGCGGGGAAAGCAACGTCACCACAGAGAGAGCATTATACCCAGTTATTTTTTCTCATTACTGTTTCAGAAAAATGCATCAAGTGTTAACACATCGTTTTTCCCGGTACTATTTGGCTCTTATTTGCATTTGCAGACATTGGAAGGTATCACTGCTTTGCTTTTTTGAGTTAGACACTCTCATACTCTTTGAGGATCTGATCCCAAGCATCCTTCCCAAGGTCACCAACAAGTCTGCATCTGAGCCTAGATAACTCTCCTTTGCATTCCTGTTTTGTTAAACAAAAACATTGCAGATTTTTCAGGCCATTCAGATTTGCTAAATTATTATGTAGTGCACTGCTAACCCACCATGCTTCTGAAAATCATGCATTCACCATCTAAAACCAGGTTAAATTAAAATCCCCCGCAGAGAAAAGAATTCATCAAGATTTCTGCATAATCGCTTTGGTAGATAATCCTGACTTTTTACTTCAAGGATTTAAACAAATCATACCTAAGAGGCTTGCCCTCCCCCCTTTCTATTTTTCAGTGGCAGGAAAGGAGGCAGGAAGATGTAGCTTGACATATTATCTACATATTTTATTGCAGTCCCAAAGGAGACAAACCAAAAGACCACCAAAATGCAGCAAGTATGCATGGCATGAACCACTGCAGACTTCAGCATGCACATGCTGATGCATTCAGTCCTCACTGGAATCACAAGTGACAAAGTAACTTGAGGCATCTGACTTCTTCTCATAACTTAACAAGACATCTCTCAAAACATATGACTAAGCAGGGAAAAAGCCTCAGTTGCTCCCAGCAACAAGGGAAGAAAAGAAAGGTTTGAAGCTGGCTTATATTTATCTCCCATGTTCTCAGTTTAGACAACAAAAATCAGAACACAGTGTGAAATGAGCAGCAGCAGAGTTATTTTAAAAAAATATTCAGGGGCAACAAGTAGGCATCAAAAACCAGAACTCTCTGCAGGAGGTATAAAAAGCTTAACACGGCTCTTTATAACAACTTGTCCACTTCTTTATTAATAAACTCCAAATGCCCACAATGCCAATGAATCCAAAGTTCAAATCAAATTGCCTTGCTCCAATTTTAGATTTGCTTTGGGTGAGGCAGCATCACCCACTCCAATTCCAGCTCCTGTGCAGCAGTACTAGGTATGAGACTTCATTGTAACAGAACGGCTATTTTACAAATTGCATTGATACTGGAATATCAGTCCATCTTTTCTGTCATGCTTCTTATATTCTCATTTACACTTAATACATTTCACCCCTTTTAGCTAGCCATTTTCTCCACTAATTTACATTTTCAGCACAGAAAACTGATGCTTCTCCCCGAATATTTCTCTAAGAAAACAAACTCTGTGTGTTCTCCACCTTACCCACCACAGTTCCTGCCTACCTGACACATGGGAACTCAGAGATGCTCATAGATCAACTTCAGTGTGGTCCTAAATTAAGTCACTCTCGGTTTTTTTCTACCACAAGCCCACAATTCTCTTCATGTCTATATGAACCTACTCAAACTCAACCTTCTAGCCAAGGTAACAACTGTGATCCTACACATACAAGACACCATTCACCAAAGAGCTCTCCTTCTTCTGTACCTCACAAATAAAAGAACTTTATATGAAAGAAGGACACCAATGGCCAGCCCCCCTCTGCCCTGGCAAACGAGGCAAGCCATTGTTGCTCCACACAAATGCTCTTAAGAAATACAGAATAGTTCAGAACATGCAGCAAGAACAGTTTTTTAATGGATAGATTTTTTAAATTTAACTTTTTTTTTTTTCAGAAGTCATCTATGTCCAACTTAGTAACAATAAGGAATTACTGTGTTCACTACTCAGAGGTTGTCTGGAGTTGTGTCCCCAGAGCCCCCAGAGCAGTGACTGTTAAAGGAAAGCTCGGGCTTCCAATGTCAAGACTGCAAAACCTACAAACACATCCTCAATCTAAACTTAATAACTGGATACCTTTCTAGCAGCTAGATTCTTTCATCTAATATCACTGGGACACACCACAGCAGCTAAGCATATTGTTCAATATTTTGAACTACAGCTTAATCCACAGCTAATTTGGGGAGGATAGATAACAAACCCATCCCCAATTTCCCCAAAACAGCCTCTCCTCCATCTCTCTCCTCTGTGTGGTTACTTCACCTCTTCCTATTTTTCAAAACTTGATTTCCTACTTATTACACAGTCTAAACATAACACTGGTGATTCTTTTCACCTCTAGTGTCTTCAGGTGCCAGGGACTGATGCACACAGAGGTTTTCCTTCACACCTGGCATTAGCAAAACTGTATTTGCAAACACCTGCTGAACAACAGATGACTTCCAGTGTGAACGGACACCTCCTCAGCTTCGGATGTACCCAGCACACGTTCTATTAAGCTCCATTATCCCTGATACACTTGATTTCTATCAAGACTACACAAAATTCATTAAATTACAGAAAACAGAGTTGGCAATGGAGTGCTGTGCTTGAACCCCTGCCATAGGTTTCTATTAAGAGGGCTTATAGTCTTTTCAAGTAGCAAAACAAACAAAATCAAAAGTTATTCTTCCTTTAAACAGTTATTCCTACTGGCTACATCTGGACTACAGGTAGAGATCTGCCAAAATTCAGCCCCATGGTGCACAGTGCTAGTGAATTCCCAAAGTGTACTAGGGATGTGTTGAATTACTCTGTCTTGGCTAGACTACATATTTTTACATCTTAAGATCCCACTGTGAATAGAAAAAAATTGTTTTGCCATTTGGAGGGGACATTAAGTGAGCTCCGTGACACAGATAAAATTATGAGGGAAGGAAAAAGATAGCTCTGGTAGAGGTATTTGAGTCAGTGGCAAATATAAAAGCGTGAAGGCAAACTGAGCTAAAAATGTGCTAGGTACTACCACAACCCTCCTTGCATTTCTTTTTGCAGGGTTTAGACAGTGTCTTTGGCTTACTGCTCTGTTCGGAAAACAAGTCTATCAAGTGACAGCACAAGCAAAAGAAGACAGTTATATTAAAAAAGCACATTTGGTTTTCGTGCCCATGTATTTAAATAGACTCAACAGCATCCTTTTGTTTCTGTATGTTCCAGAAGCTTCATTTCCCCAGTGTGAATAAGAAAAGTCCCCAGAAGAAAAACTAGTTTCTGTCTTAAATACATCAATAATATCTATTTTCCCTTGAAGAGATAATCTTTTTCTTCCTGACTCCCACCATGTTATACAAACACAAAGTTAAGATACCAGAGCTTTTTCCCACTCAAACCAGTAACAGAGGATGACAAGCAGAGCTCCCCAGCAAGGAAATAACTGCTCTGTATGATACAGCATGGCAATGGGATCCAGCCCCTGGAGATCCAGCAGCAGATTCCAGTTTGAACATCTCTCCTTAGGCCCCAGTCCATCCATTTTTAGTTCCTTGCATGCCCACACAGCGCCTGTCTCTCACTCTGATGGTCTGACCAGACATAAACATGCAACCAATCCATTCCTCCGACATGACCCAGACCAGAGCAGCAGCTCAGGAGCAATATGTATCAGGTGCAGCTACTCAGGAAACACTTGCCATACAAACATCCATGCCCCATCTTCCCTGGGAGGAAGACCCCAAAGACCTAATTCAGCCAGAGGACGGCAAACTGGAACCAGTTGTTGGAGGGAACATTAGCTGGTTATAAAACAATACCAGAAAAACCCTACGGAGCTCACAACTGCCAAAACTCAATCTCTAGAAGATTCTTCAAGAAGTTTTGGATTAACAAACAAAATTAGAACAGTACCATTTGGTGCAGTAGGTGGTGACCAGACACCGAAGTATTTTGGCAGATATCCCCGCAGTTCCAGAAGAACGCTGTCGCAACAGTTGGAGTCATAAACCTGAAATAAATTAGGGAGGGGTGAAGAGATCATCAGTTTAAAACATTCATTTTATATTTCCAATTGTCCCATAATTATAATTTCCTACAGTCCTTGTTTTCATATGTTTAAGATTTCTACTTTACATTTAAAAAAAACATACAAGATGTTATGATAGTCCAACATAAATCAATGGTATCCCTTCTTTCGAATTTTAAAGTGGAAAAGATGCATCAACTCTAAGAATAATTTATAGCTTAACTTGAACACAAACCTAAACTATAATTGTCAGCATCGAAACCTATTTAATGAAAAGGGTGTTCTTCCATCCTGGATCCAAGACTGTATAGGATCACTACACACTGTATCATATATCCAATGCTTTTTAAGTTATATCAAGTAAAATATACAAGCTCAGACTGGATAGTATTTCCTCATTTTCTCCACAACAACTCATCCTGTAACTCCATCACACAGACAATGCACAGTTC
Organism: Pterocles orientalis; assembly: GCA_011057875.1. NCBI lineage: Eukaryota > Metazoa > Chordata > Aves > Pterocliformes > Pteroclidae > Pterocles > Pterocles orientalis. Next base: position 45,985 of record WKFP01012498.1, read on the forward strand.
AAACATATTTCTTTTCATTTGCCCTAATGCTTTCAACTTTTTTTTTTCAACTTCTGTAAGTAAAACAAAAGCAGTTTGGGAACAGCGTCTGGCTTATATTCCTGAAGGAGGAATTCTTTGCAGAGTTAAGACAAAGCCTTGGATACTACCTGCTGCAGAATCGCATGACTCACCAGTTTGAAGTGGTGGTGTTAAGAGGGTTTAAAACCATTCTCTTGACTAGATTCCCCCCTAACTCCACCTGAAGATCTAGTTCCAGACAGAGAGGACAGCCTACAGCACAGCTCAATGTGCTTTGCAGACTAGAAGATCTATAACCATACAAGTACAGGTTACAATGATTATTAGTGCATTTCAAAACAATCTCATCCTAATCCCCTTGCAGCTATCCCAGTTCCGACGCCACCAGACTCTTCTCCTGCCCCTCAACCCCGCAGTGGCTGCACAGCAACACCCACACACGCTGCACACAAATGACCAGGTGTCCTGGGTTAAGTGTGTGTGAGCAGGTGTGTGTGGCTTGGCCCCGAGCCAAGGGCTAACCCATCACACCAGGACAAGCTAACAATTCTGCTTTCATTTCAGTATGCAACACAGAGGAGTGCAGTCAGAGCCCACTGCAAGGTTGGAAGCAATGCAAAAAATTATTGAAGGTGTTAACAGAGCTCTGCAGAGTTGGCTCAGCTCATTGCTTCGAGATCCACATTTAACCATGGTGGGAGAAAACCCTGTGACAGAAACTACAAACGGTAGGTATTGCAAAAGACATGCCTTTAGAGCTCTAACATGAATACATCTAGGAAGAAGAAAACCCCAGACCTGAAGTCCAGTTACTATTTTAAAGCATCAAGGCAAGCCTTGGCTGTGATCACTGATGCTGTGTAGCTCTAGACAGAGCCTCATGCAGCAGCAGAATGTTAAAATTAGTCAATGCGGGTTTGTGCTAAATTTAGGTTTCATTGCTGAAACCTCAAACTGGATAAACTCAAATCACCAGTGCGCTTCAAACGTGCGGCTTTGTTCCATAGCCCTTCAGGCACATCAAATACAGGGCTCTCCTGGGCCACCACCACACAGCCACAATTCTGACAGCTTAACACCAGCACTTCTACCAGACAGCAGCACAAATTACTCTCTTCCCAGGTGAATTTAAGCAGATCTGAAAGGCAGCAACCATCATGCAGTATTACGGCCTTTACATGGGAGCAAGTGTATATATTTAGGACAAAAAGGAGAAAGATGGAAGCAAAAAGGGCAGCAGACAAGGAGGAGAAACACTGAATGCAACTGAAACAAGAGGCAAACACAGTAAGAACTCAATTGCTTAATTTATTGGCATTTTTGCCAATTCTGAGAAAGTGACATGTCAGGAGACCACTTGCATTTTTCAATGAAAGACAAGTGCTCTTGGTTTGACTTACTTTTTAATCACCAACATCAGGTGATTAAGCTCAGCAAGTAACTACGAGTATGCTCCCATGTATGCCAAATAGTAAGATACAATAAAGACATTCAGATAATTCATAATGGGGTGCAATAGCCCAAACGGGGAAAAGAGCTCCAGGAGTGATACCTTCTAAGTAGTCTATCCCTTAATAAGCTGATATAAAACAGCTTAAAGGGAGGCAAAACTCACAGTAATGCATTGTCCAGTATCACTACCTCAGCATAAGAGAACTAAATGCATTATTTCTGTCTCTGAAGAAGTTATCTTGCTCCCAGAAACAGTAATAAACTCTCCTACTAAGTTTGACGTAACATACACAAAGCACTTATTTGACCTTAATACAGACCTCAATCTCAGGCTGTAGTGTATTTGCATGTCAAACAAGAATAAGCACTTGGTTATTAAAGATGAGAGGAAGTCATTTGGTGTGGGCAAAGCAACAAAATCAGATGTTTCAGGAATTATGTTCACTCTTATGCAGGACAGAACCACTTCTGCTCATTAGAGAGGGGCCTCATCAACAGCATCGATGCTGTGGGCACTTCTTCTCATTTCATACAACAAGCTACACATTGTAGATGTCATTCAGAATGGCAAATATAAATGTATACATGACAAAACCACCCCTAAAGTTACACAAGAAATAAACCATGCACCTCATGCCCCAAAAGGTATCGCTACCAATGTCACTGGAAAATTCATGCACGAGACAGGTTATCACTTACCCCAGAATAAATAAACCATTATTTTCTACTTATATCAGCAATGTTCTAACTTCACTTCAAGCAGCTGCATTTTTTTTCTAATGTAACAACAGGTCCATTTTTCCAGCATACACTGAAAAATAAAATTCATTTCTGCTTTACCAATAACCTCTATATAATGTCTTCATCCAACAAATCAAGAACTGCTGAACAATTCAGTGTCAGCTCTGCCAGGGGAGGTATCCATTCTACATATCACAGGCTACATTCTTCCAATAGCACAAACTGGAGACATAAAATGCAATAACTGTTGGGCTTAAAAGCAAGTAAACAGGATGCTGACATTTGGAGGGCTCACAACACAACCGTTATAAATTACAGCAACTAACTCATAGGAAGAACATGGCCCAGATATGTCCTGTGGCAGCTCAGATAGTCTAACAGACACCATGAAGTCATAATTTCCAGTTACTCAGGACTTTTTAATTACAAGGCAAATTTACCATCCCTCAGTTTTTAATCCAAAGTACACTCTGTTTGTTTTCGTAAATCTGATACAAACAGATTAATCTGGTTTTTAATGCAAATAGGGGCTACTTAGGAAAATAGGAATGTTCTTTTCCTTATTTAAAGCAGCCTGACATTCAGGGGTTTTTGTTTTCTTAAGGCTAGCTAATCACACAAATGACAGAGGGAGGATAAAACAAATGTTTAAATTTAAACGGGAAACTAGTTCTGGCAGTACAGACCCATCCATCAATTGTCCTGACGAAAAAAATACCACTTGGGCACAAATGTAGTCTACAGAACATCTTCTAAAGTACACAAAAGAGTTCATTTAAGATAATATATATTTAAAATATGGGTTTACTTTAAAGTTATTTGAGTAGGAAACTTTAAATGCCAGAGTAGGCATGTCAGACTGAAGCACCACCTTTTCTTGTTGCTGGCTATCATAAATTGGCCCTAAAGGCAGCAGCACTCTAGCGTGTAGAGTCTCAGGAAACACAACCAGCTGCCAAATCAGGCCGAGTGTGGTTTCCAATGTGTTTTTTGAGATCTTAAGGGGTGGGGAGCAGTTAAATCATGCACTCAAATTAGCAAATGCAAGACTTACAGATGATAGCACAACCTTAATTCTGTCTCCCAACATGTATGCATTATATTACAGACTTCAACTACCTGGGCACACACTGTAACTTCCTCCGGACTCCTACATCACCCGGTTACACCAGGCAAGTACACAGGCACCAAAAAATTGAGGTTGAAACAGCAGCTGTAATTTTAGTAATTTGTAACTTCTTCACTTTACATCTCAGACAGTCCTTGCTTCTTTTTTGAAGTAGTACCATCCATCATGTTTTGACTTGCAAGCATCCACAGTTATTTGTTTCCACAAATATGACTGGAATTGAGCCAGCTCTGCTTATATTTAAAAAGTATCTGATACCAGAGTAATTCCAAAAGTTAAATATTTTTAAGACTGGTACACTAAATGCTATTATACCAAACTGATTATTTTGCTATCCTATATATAGCTGTACTATAGATGAGATTGTAATAATTATTTTACTGAAGACATACAAAAAGACAACAAAAAAGCTTAAAACAGCATATACTTCCACAATATGATAATGTAAATGGATTTTTAAATAAGAATTGCGCACATCTGTGACAATCATATCCTTCTTCCAGAAGTCAGGGGGGGAAAAAATATATATAGCGACGAGTTAGCCATCTTACCTTCCAAAAAATGAAGGCTGTGAAAATAAGCTTCAAAAATCTCCCAAAGAGATACTTATTTGGTCGTGTTTATCAACCAGTTGTTCTCTAACAACACCAAAAACCAGCAGATCTTATTTCATTCACTTTCACATGTTCTCTGTAGTCAAATTTAGGCTGATCCTAACAAGATTTGCAGCCCCAAGCATGGAATCATCTTTATAAGAGGCAAAGCAAACCCTGACTCATTTCTGAGGATGTGGCACAGCTTCAAAACTTCAGCAGACAGAAGAAGAAACCAAAAGGCAGCAGTTGGGCACAGCCACCAGCACTAATGCTGAACAAATCCCACAGTGGAACTGTGAGTGAAGAGCAGCAGACACCATATGCACCAAGTCACTCTGAAAGAGTCCGAAGTAAGCTGGGTAGAGACAGATCATCCAGTCCCCCTTTCTTTCCAATAACCACTCACCACAGAGGCAAGGCAGTAAAGCATTTTGAAAGACATAAGGGGGCACCCGATCCTATGCCATCGCAAGCAGAAAAGGGTCGTTTCCCTCTTCCCACGACAGCAAACTCCCATCTCACCTTTCATCCCACAAGATTCCTGGGCAACTAAAGATTAACAACAAAGCAAGTTTAAATTATTTACTTTACCCACACACCCCCTACAATGCTGAGCATGGAGCAGCATAGGGGGCCTCAGGGCTTTCTTGGTCAAAATTGCAAAATCAGAGATCATGTTTCATCACTAATTTCTTGCCACAGAACCAAGCTTCCTCTTGCCCTTCAGCCTCTCCTAATTTCACAGTTTGCTACCACAATCAGATGTTACATTCAGCTCCAACTGCATAGGAGCTGGAGTCTTCAATGAACTTGAGAGCTCTTTGAAGTCAAAGATAATTCTTCCAGGCTGTGCAACAAAGCCTGATCCCTCAGGCACCACAATCTGATTCATCTTTTTTCTTAAAAACAAAACAACTCTGAAAGAAGATACCCAGGAAAGTGTAGGGGATTTTATTTACATTAACAGCCCAAACACCTGTTAAGCAGCCTCCTAAGTAGGTTACAAGACTCTTAGGTGAATATATTCCAAAAGCACATGGCAAATTGCACCTCAAGGTCTCTACTCCACAATCTATGTTCCTTTGGTTCAGTTATGTCAATGTGCTCATACAACAGACTGGAGCAGAGTTCACACTAGGTACCCCCACTAGAGGCCAAAATAAAGAGAACATAGCCTAAAAAAATGGTAAAGACATACTACCATTCGTCATCCGAAGAGGAAGTTTCAATTTTAACACACTAAATACTTCTTTCCCCATTCTTTCTTACTTACTCTTCCTTCTTAGCTTGACACCACCATTTACCCCAAATGAGCTGTAGTGACACTGTCCTGAAATTACCCACTGCAAAAAACGCAACCTACCAGCAGCCAGAAAGATCCAGCAAATTTTAAGGTAAAAAGTCAAGTCACTTTGCCAATTCATACCTCCTTTGAAGTGTGGTACAACCAGACTTCTCATCTATCTTTACAACTATTGTGCCAAAAGACAGCTCTGTTACTGCAACGCATGAAGTGGTGAAACATGAATACTGCTTAGCATGTTAAGAGAAGACACAGACCTGGTCAGAAACCACCACCTTGACACGTCCAATCCTCAGAGATGCAAAAGCAAGCTGAGCAAAGGCACCAGCCAGAGTGTTTTTATACAAACTTTCTGCTCCAAGAAGATTTTTCTTAAGCAACTCCAATTATTCAAGAGTTTAAGTTTAAATTATCGCTAGAATTACAGAGAGAAAAGTGAAATGGTAGAACAGGACAAAAGGGAAAATGAGCCAGCATGGCTGTCCCGCTTTCGGAGGACATTAATAAGCATTACCCTTTGTTTCTGGAAAGCTTCCTGATCCCAGCTGAAGATTCATGCTAGGCAGTGCAAGAGAACAAGGGGTGGGAAGAATCCTGAAGCACTCATGATTAAATAGGAAAAATTTAATTTTACATTTCAAAGTGGAGACAAGTCCTGACAGACATAAATTGGGGTGGTTTTTTCCTAATACTGCAAGAGGCAGCCCTCACAAAGAATTTACTGCAACACTACCCTAAAGGTGCAGTTTCACTGTAGTGTAAAGTCAATCCCAGCCACAGCTGCCACAGTCCCACACACATTTTCATCCCATCCCCTGCAGCAATGTCAGCATCTAGCTGTTCCCACAGTCTGCTGAGTACCTGGAGTTGGCTCACCCCATAAGTGCCAGGCCAAGGCACTCTGGTTAAACTGCTGTTTAAGTACATCTACTATCAGTACCTCTGAAATGCTTAAAATTATGTCTTTAGCTTCCTTTAAAAGCACCTGGTTTGTGTTCCCCTTAATTTTGACAATTTTATTCATCTAAGCTATTTGTTCTTTGCCAGCAATTATGTATTTTACCATCTTCCAGCATACCCTGCCCCTTGTTCCAGAATATTCAACTCCCACCTGCAGCCGGGTGTCCAAATTCATCATTTCAAAGGCTATCCTGCAAGTGTTATGTCAGATTTATAGCCTCAGTTTCTCCAGCAACAGGCTCTGCTTTGTGATGAGAACACTTGCCAAGACAGAGACAGCTAGTAATAATCTCTCTCTCTTTTTTTTTTTTTTTTTTTTTTAAATGAACAGAGAAGAATGGCACCTACTGACAGGAGTTTTAGTTGATGGCTTCTGATTCTGGGAATGCAACTGCTCCTTCCACAAGGACTAAAATTAACAGCCCAAAAGCTATTCTGATGTTTTCTATCCGAGTAGAGAGATTTTCAGTTGTTAGAGAAGATTCACTAACATCAAAATAGCTGGTTTGTAATAACTAGAGGTATTTTTTGGTTTGCTTTGAATAACTAACTCTTTGGAGACCCACCTCCATGTCTGCCTGTGCAATACTGGAAGTTACAGAACCAGCTACGAGCTATGTCTTCCTTTCTACTCATCAGTCTGCTGGACAAGCACATCAGCTATCATTTCCCAAACCCCTTGCTCACAATTGTCAAGAAAAGGAAAAAACAGTGCTAACTTTTGCTAGAACACGGGGGGTGGGGGGGGGGAACAAAAAAGAAGAACTGTAATAACAACACTAAGAAACCTTAGGAAGCCTTTGATCATACTCTGTTCTAGTAAGGCAGAAAAAAAATAATCCAGGTAAGTGGACTCTGTTACACAAAGGCATGGTGAACCAAGTCATTTGGTTTGCTTTGCCTTCAAGAAGATTTTTATGTATATTCTTTAAGGTCCTTTCCAACCCTAGCCATTCTATGATACAAATATATGTGTGTGTATATATATAAAATAGACACACACACATGGAAAAACGAATACTCAAAGACAGAAAAATAATTGCTACCAAATTGTGCCTTAAGCATTGGATATTACAGGAATTTTAACAAGCATGTTATACATACAGTGGGACATTCAACATTAATACTTAATGGACTTTTAAATTTTCTTCTGGTTACTCTGGACCCTGGATGACCAAGAACACACCAAAACATTATTTTCCACTATATTCACTGGTGACTCACATATCTTTCCACACACACAGGAGTCCTGGCTTTATGCAATATTCTCATATTACAAGCTTTTTTTTTTCCTTCAATCTGGAAACTGAAATTATTATTTTCAGAGACTGAATTTATTTTCCTTTTCTTTCAAGAAGGCAACCTACACCTTCCTCAGTCCTATACTGGCAGCGCACCAACCATCTTGTTTTTAAATAAACTTATAATGCACAAAGTGCTGTATTTTCTGTATAACATCAACATACCTTTAGTAAGTTTATCCATATTCTGAAACATTCATAATGAAACTGAAGTTTAGACAATATTTGAACTGGTCTGAAAAAGTAGTGCTTGCATGGCCCTCAAGCACAGAAGGAGCACTGTACTGTAACTTAATCCAATTTAACATACTAGGGATATGCACGTCAAAACTATGCATTTTTGCTTTATTTTCAGCAAGATCTACTCTCGGGAAGGAATCTTCCTCAAAACCAGGTTGGTAAGAGAACTGGATTTTTTTTCCCTGCTTATTTACATAGCATGGACTGTAGACTCCTTAGTCTGTTACCAACTCCACACAGTAGTTCCCCGATAGCATCAAATTGCAATAATGGCCTTTTACTGTCTCCTTTTATGAGTTTTTCTTAGATTTATTAAAGCAGGCTGTAGTTTATTCTGTGGCACACAATATACAAGGAGCACGGGGAACAGATGCTCACCAGACCTCCTACTGCACGGTGTGTCCCTCCCAAACTTTTTGCTACAGTGCAAGAATCACAAAAATTTGCTATACTTTTAAGTCTTGCTGTCCTGGTACAGTAGGCTTTCCATCATTTCATAGAGATCTGAAGTACAAAAAAAGATGTTTATAGGACAGTTGTAGGAAAATCAGCAGATTCTTCATCCTTCACCTCTCTTAGGCAACTCCTAGTGTGAAAAAGATCTGAACACAAGCTACCAGTATTTCACAATTTGTTCAAAAAGCCATTTTCTTCTCATTAGCTGAAGAGTACTGCATGTCCTTCCTTTTGTTACAATACTTCTGTCAGGCTCATGGTTCAGAGTATAAAGTGTGAGGCAACTTTACACACTGCTTCAGGAACTTAAATTTGCTTGTTTCCCCAGCAAAACAGAATTCCTCCCAGACAGCTTCTCAGCAGGATGCCAAGGACAGAAATTGACTGTATCAGACTGTGCCTGCTATGTTTGCAGACAGGTAATTTTCACTGCTACCTCTTCTGGAGATGCAGCAGCTGGATGTACCAGAAGGAGACATGGCCAAAGACAGCCTTTCAGGATATCGAGCTACAGCTCTGAATGCAGTAGCAATGAAAGGTTTGGGCGGGCAAGGCATTGCATCCCCAAAATCAGATGTTAAGAGAACTGCGCATCCTATTTATCCAAGCTTTCTCCATATAAGACTGTCAATCAGAACCTTAGCGGAAGATGGATATTTTAGTACACAATAGAATCACAATGCCCATCATCTACCCCTTCTTCAGTCAAGGATAATAATCTAAATTAAAAAAAATATAAAACCAGTTAACTCAGTTTAAAAAAAACTCATGCTGAAGCAAGACACACTTTGCTTTCCTGATCCCTTTCCTTTTCCGTCACTAACGGAGAACAGTTTACAGAACACAGGCTGCCTTATCGTGATGTGTGCTATATAGGCTGAAAGGGGGCTGGGCCTTATGAGTCAGTTCTTGCAACTCTACGCAAAAGCTTCCAGGCCAAAAACACATCTTTCAGGCTGCTGGCTTCATTTAATGCCATGGAGGGGGAGGGAAGTTACCAGAAATCTTCTGCACTGCCTGAAGCTGCTTGAACACTAATTAAAATTAGACAATGCAGAAAAGAAGAAAGCATCGAGCAGTAACAAGAAGCCACAGCGTAGGAGTAGTGGCAGGTCACTGAGAATGAAAAAAAAACAGTAGGGAGAAGATTATTGATAATGGTCCAAATTGGCATACTTCCTGCACGTTTCTTCTCTGTGACCACTGAAGCACAAGGAACTATGGCTTCAGGAATATTAATGTCTTCACTAACATGTTATCCCTCTGGTCAGAAACTGAAAGACTATCACAAGAGAGACAGCAGAAGTTGGACAAATTATATTCATTCTTCCTTATGTCAGGTTGTAAAATGAGTTAGTAGGTTCTTTAGGGGGAACAAAACAGACAGATAGGTCATTGCCCTATTGAAAGCTACATTATAATGCATCCAACAAAATTTCAGAACAACAATTGTGCAGACAACCATGAAACCATTACTTCCTAGCTTTCAAGCGCCTGACTTTCACCTAACTAATGTAAATCTCTTACGTGCTGGAGCTATTTGTGTCTCTTACATCCTGGCTTTGTTTTCAGGACATGTAACAAGAGTGAAAAACAATTTGTATTATCTACAGTGGTAACAGCTTCCTTGCATTCATATTATATGTCAGCAGGGCTTGAACCCTGAACTTTCAAAATATTGCTACAGCAGTTAACAGAGCCATCATTAACTGGCAATGGGTGGAAGATCAGTTATCTAGAAGGGCCAGATGACTAGCCCGATTATCTTTTCCTAGTGCTACGTGCAGTGAATCAGCTCCCTCAGTTCCCAAGCACTAGGATGGAGGTAGAAGATCACCAGATCTGAGCTGGGACTGGGAGAACCCCATCCACCTTTTCATTCCAACTCCGCAAAACTGCCCTTGCGCTCTGGGACAAGGGTATCTGACAATTCAAGTAAGACCTGCATTACAGCAGCCTTGGGAACAGTATTGCAGGTATGTTATTTGGAGCCATGACTTGGCAACATCACAAGAATCAGCTATGACAATTTTGACATGCAGCCACCAGCAAACAGAAAAAAATATTAAGCACTGGAAGTTATCTATGCCGCGTTCTCAGGACAGTTTTTGGCAGGCAGGATTAGGGGGGGAAGGTGTACTACTCGTACCCCAAGCATCGTGCAGTTATTGTAGAAGAGCAGAAGGGTAATTCAAGTTTACAGGAACATTTATTGATCTGTTAAGGATAAAATCCCAGTTTATTACTACTGTATCAGCAACCTTTAAAACTTTGGTATGCCATGCTCGGAACACGTACACTCAGTATCAAGAGGTTCCCAGCCCCACCAAGCAAACACCGGAAATCAGAAGTGAAAGAGCTGCCATTTCAAAACAGTGTGGCAACCTTCTCATGTTCTGTTGAGCATAAGAAACACTCCATCTCTTAGTGCTAAACACACAGCTTGTAGCAAACTGTAGTCATGAAGTTAACTACTCATATTTACAGAACTCAATAGGAAGCAGACATTACCACTGGAAAGTCACACTCCAATGATAAGTTAAGCAATACATAGCAAGTTATTAACAATGACTACAAATAGCTCATTGTTCTCGTACACTTTATCACAGAAGGTATTCAAAATAAACTTGTCATACCCTATTTTTCCCCTCCCAAATAACACTGAATCATGGCAAGCCATTTCCCCATCACTAGAGAATGATGGTTTACCTGATGAAACAATCTCTTAAGAAAGGAGATCTCTATTTGGAGGGTGGGTTCGTCTTTTTTTTTTTTTTCTAAACTGAAAATACACAATCAGGAAAACAGAAAGTAACCTAATGGCAGTCTAAGTAGGAATTACTTGAGAGATTCTCCAGTTTTCCACTTAACCTGTGAAATTCATCAAAACTTTCAGTTGCCACCCACTTCTGAGCAAGTTTCAGATCACTATCAGTATTCTGCACTACAGGGTCTTGCTCAAGTTTCCACTCCAAAATGGAAGCCCATTTTGTTTGGGCTCTACCAGTCAGCACTCAGCTTCACGCTCAGTAGAAAATAACCCATCAATAACCAGGGGAAAAAAGCTTCTTGTGATTCACTGGTGCAGGCTATGGCCTTCTATCATGTTCACACATCCAAATTAAGGCAAATCCAGCAGTTCCAGAAGAGAAGACGGTCTTGTCCAGATAAAATACAATATCTACCTGGTATCATGTTAAATATGTTAGAGCCAAACTTGTCTCTTAATGCATCATTATCTTCCATCATGACACATTACCAGCAACCTTCAGCTCAGAAGCAGTCACGCTGCATGCTGAAATACCACTTCCTGGTCACTGTTGGTTATTGGAAGACACTTCTGCCTCAGATCTGCAATAGCTGCTCTCCAGCTGACTTGTGCAGCTGAAACCGAGACATGATCATCATCTTGCTACCATAAACTACAGAGGCTCTCCGTTACTCCAGCCAAGGAGGTTTGCTTTACCAGTAAGTGAAAACCCCACTAGTTTCTGGCCCAGGTACTAATCTGAATTCAGGCCACGGTAAGGTAGCATGCACCAAGACACAATTAGTCCACATAAACCTTCTGGTTTGATCTTATCAATGGAGTTGCTGTCTAGTCCCAACAAAGTAACAGCCTGACTGATACTCAAGTCTTGTTTCATTTGTTTCATTTCTTCACTGTTTCTCACCATCTCTCCTGTACCTGACTGCCTTTTAAACAACCCTTTGTCTCAAGGACTGGTAAAATTCTCCTTCCCCCATTCTCTGGAGGCTCATTAGCCTACTCCAAGGTGATAATGTCTCTTTGATTATAGACCACAGTCACCAAAACAGGGCAGTCTTGCTGTTGGTCCCACTGCTTATCAGTTTCATCACTAAAACTGACAGAAGACTACCAACACAAAAAAAGTTTTTCTGTCTTTTAAATAAGTCAAATCAGTTAATTCATGTCCAAAAAGCACCAGCGGGGCTGTACCTTACCCTGAACCTCACAATCCACAGTAATCCTCATCTTGTAACAACCATATGTAGTGCTTAGGTGTCTATATCCTGCATCACGCAACTCTTGCCTGAGAGCAGACATGATAGTAGTTAATCATTAAGAAGTAAGAAATCCCCAAGACCTTTCTCCTGTACTTTCACCTATGTAACATACATGCATTTGCTCTCCTTCCCTTCTCCCACAAAAAGTCCATGCACAAGTAATTGTGTATACACCATTATTTTCCAAGAATTGCCCAACCCCTCTCCCCAGTGGCTTATAAACAAAAAAAATTCAGTGTCAGAAGCAACTCAGCAAGGCCCTGGAAGACATAATTGAAGCTAACTTTGCAAGTTATTAGCGTTGAGACCTACCTTCTTCCACTTTGACATGGCATAGTAACACAGGCACTAATACAGACTTTGTTCTCAAAGATTTTGCCCAGGGTCTTGCTCACAGCTCGTCATGTGAGTCTAAGCAACAAGCAAAACGATAAAGCCTGTGCTGTGAACAGTTAATATCTAGGCAATGCTCAAGCTTACCCCTCTTGCCTGCCGGCTTTAGGCAGTGATAACACGTTACTGTCCATACTTCAGGCTTTCACAGAAAAGTAGCCTGGCGCTCAAAGGAGACTGTTCAAGCTTTCTCCTTCCGATGAAGAGTTACCACTCAGGCTGGATTGCATCTTTCTTAACTCATCTAAATTACAATCACTGAGAAACCTCAGAAAAATATTTATATTTAGATTTAACTGCCTCCTGCTCAGCTCCTACTAACTCAAGAGCTGCTGTTTTGTCTAGCAGTCCCATCATGAGAATTATCAAGTAATGCTAGTATGCAAATACATTGTTTGCTTAGAGCATGTTGCTTAGTCTGTTTTAATGTGAGACATTTGCACAAAATACCTAAGGTCTTCTGGCAACTTAAATTAATACCCTTCTAAGAAAAAAAAAAAGAAAAACAAACCAAGCACAACAAAAAGAGGGTCTCAAGACCCCTCTCTCATTCTGCATAAAGATTTCTACAGTTCTTCGTACCCAATAAGCCATGGGAATGGATGACACATCAAGCTGATACAGAAAACACACATCAGACTATCATGGGCTGGTAGGTAGGTAAAAGAAAGAGGCTCTAAAAACAGTTTACCCTCATAAGACAACAAGCAACAGCTTTCCTTGTTTGTGTTATTAAAGTTACTGATCAAGTAAACTGAAGATGAGCATTAGGAAAAATACAACAAACTAAAGTTAAAACAACTGCAGAGTTTCACTTTGTATTGAATTTTCAAAGGAGCTGAGTTTTAATACAGTGAACAGAGAAATACTTAGAGCAATAAACCAGACTAGACAGAAGTGTAAGACATGCTAAATTTAGATGCAACCAACTCCGAGACACTCATCAGCCAGAGAAAGATGGGATCAAACATACCACCCTTTAGCCATAGATGGAGATAATACAAGGCCTTTCAGTAACATCTTAGATGCTGTGAAAACCGCACGGTCCCATGAGCAAATAAGCAAGCCTAAATCCTGTGAGGGAAGTAGGTCTGGCACAGGGACAGTCATTCAAAGAGGAGAAAGTTCCAGACAGCACAGAGATACTATGACAGGGCTGCTGGTGTTCAGATTTTTAGGCTGCACTTTCCCAACCACAACAATAAGGATGTACTTCTACAGGAAGCACACCCATCATTTCACCTGCAGCAAGCCAGCTCCCTCCACGCTGCAGGACCCTCACCTTATTGTAGAACTCCAGCTCCCTGGGACCGCGAGGTGGTGGCTGCAACTGCTTCAGGACAGTCCCATCTGGATGCTGCAGTATACCTACAAGAGAAGCATTACTTTCAGGGCTTAGTTTTAAGATATGCGGCTTTTTTTTTTTCTCTCCAGAAATAGCAAAAAAATACACCCTCAGGGACAGCCTATTTGCAAAGTTGTATTGCTGTCAGTACACGCACAGTAGAGTCTAAATTGGCAGCACCTACAAAACCCTTAGCAGAGGTTTGCTTGCATTCCTCTTTTTTTAGCCATCAGATGATTTCCTGGGTCTAATTCTGCTCAAGGCCAACACAGTACTGGAATTTGACATTAAACATTCCACCCCAAAGAACCCCATTCATTCAACTATGGAAGATTACATAGACACTCCCTTTTTAAATAACTGATAAGTTGGTTTTCCAACAATGTCGAGAAGTTAATGGAGTTAGTACCAAGTTTAACACATTTTTCACTAGCTAAAACAGAAATATACATACTATGATTGTACTTCTATACTAGTAGCATGGAAAGAGCACTTCTACGTGACCAGCCTTTATGACTCTCCAGTCAGTAATATCACTGAGTAGATGCATAAGAAATGCAACTGAAATCTGAGGGAACTCAAGAGCTGAATTGGGGCAAGAATGCAGAAAATTAACTGCATCCCTCTGAAATATGCTCCAAATTTCAAAATCATCAGTTGCAAGAGAAAAAGAAAAACCCAATTCTGGAAAATAATTTATTTTCCTGGGATAGCTTTTCAGACGATAATTTATTTTGCTTAAAAGGGAAGTAAAAATGCCAGCTACACCCAAAATATGTTCCATCTTCAGCTTACCACTTGAGGAAACACGGTAAAACAAGCCAGAAGCTTTGTGTCCCAAAAAGAGTTTGCAGTTGTAAACAGCAATTGTTTTTTCCTCTTTTAGAAAGCATTATCTCTGAATGGGCTCTGTTGTGCAGTCTTGGAAACGAAACAAAATCTTTAGAGCCTAAGATATTTACTTTAAAACAACCACCACACTTAGACAAGTTATTTCATTAGTTGTCTGTGCCAATGAACAAAGGAGTGGATTTAAAAAATCTGCGTAAAGCAGCTCTCAAGTCATGTTGCTTGCTGAAAGTTGGATTGTGTATACTTTCCAGAACTAGAAAAATATTGCTACACAACAATGCACAGACTACTGCATCTTCAAGACACAATATTCCTTACCCCCCTTACACTTTTACATGTGCTGGAAACCACTTAGCAAAGTGCACAAAGTATTTGAATGGCACGTGTTTTGAATGTGAACAGCTAACAATCACAACATTTAAAAAGGTTGTAAAACACATACTCCTCAAAATCTGCACGTTGGCTTTGACGATAAGACAAGTAGACAATTTACAAAGTAGAAAGACCAGGCAAATATTCCTCAAAATAGAACCCATACGCTATTGGATTGATATATATTACTTGAAAAGTTTAATATAACGTGACATTGTCTATTGTTCCCTCATCCTCTGGACTTCTCAATGAACTGGAGAATCTACTCTCTAACTACGACTGAGGCAGGCCTGGAAACCAAAGACTCATGTTTCACATTCACCATGACAATGAAAACTCCATAACCTCCCCTTTGATCTACAACAACAATCAAAGATAACATCACCTGCAGATCATACTAACATATGGATGTTGGTCATGGTTTGGTTCTAGGGTTCCTGGGGTTTTTCAGGGCAGATAGGGAGCAATATTGTTTTAATGTAAGAATAAGCAATTTAACATTTCTAAAGAAGCAGCAGACCTACACCAAAACTAAAATTCTTAAATACCTCACAAATATTTCTTTATGGCCCTGTGTGCAAAGCTTGCTAGCATTCTAAACCTCAAATCTACCGCAAAAATAACCAATACAGATGGACGCACTCTTCTAAACAACAACAACAAAAAATCACATCCAATCCACGTTTCACTGAACTATAGATGAAACCTGTTCTGCACAAATACACCAAACATTTACTTCAGAAATTATCCTCTGTCTTCTGAGGGTATCTAATAGGGACTGACCAGTACGTATGTGCCACCTTAACCTTTGCATTGGGAAAACAGCAGCCAGAGTTAGAAGTTAGGTGATTTGAACGACCAAGCAAGTCACACCAAAAGAGAATGGCTCCTTTAGCTACAGAATCCCACTGATGGCTTGGGGACCTCCAGCACTTTGCCAGTACAAGCACCAAACCACAGCCAGGTGTGGGAGGCTCTAAACGATGGCGTATCCCACCAGCTCCTGTCTCTCTCCACCTGCCTATGAAATTAAGCCACAACCCACAGTGGTTCCCTTACTACACATTATTTACTGTTGCGGGGAAAGCACTACTGAACACAGTGTTCAACAAAAGGTCAGACATAATGCCCAGAAGTCAAGGGTCTACGTGCACATGCAGGGAGACTGCCTGAGCCCTTTCTTGCAAAGTGGCAATAATCACAGGGAGCAAAGGGAAAACAGAAAGGTTATTCTGGAGGGAGGGAATCCTATGGCAAAGAAATTTTAAGGTGTACTTTACACCTCCCCCCCAAAAAAAAATAGTCAAAAAGTACTTTGGATACCTTCAAGTCCTCTGCATGTTTGTATGTGGGGACAGAAGGGAAGTCGAGCACAGAGGACAGCAGTGACATGCAAGAGAAAGCTGGGCAGAACAAGGAAGGCTCTGAGCTTGAATCAGTAAACAGCTCAGATACTAACACCAGCTGGGTACAACCTCCATGTTGTATGCATAGCAATAGAGGTATCCCAACAAAAAGGCACATTGCCTTTATACCTTTAGTTTTAAAATGCTAAAGATTCAATGGGGCAGAAAAGGGCAGAACAGCAAACAGCAGGAAGGGTGACAACTGTAGGAAAAGACAGAAAAGGTAGAAGACACACTGGTCTCCTCACACATGCTTAAACTCACAGATTCTGGCATACAGATTGTCTGTGACATTCCTTACCAGTGCTATTGGCAACTACATATATCCAAACATCTGGCCACTAGCTTCACAACAAAGACACCACGACGAGCAGCACTGCGGAATTATACATGACCCTGTATCTTTAGCATCTCGACTGCCTGCACTCCTACATAACAACATCTGTAAAGAAATAAAATTAAAATATTCAGTTACAAAAATGAGAGAGCTGTGAGTGCCAAAACAGTTTTGGTCTTCACTTAAATGTAAAAGTCTTCTCGGTTTCTAAGATGAGATAATCAACTGTGGTGGCACCTCTGCAGGAAAAACTTGGTCTTGCTCATTAGGTGTAGTGGCACTAGCTTCACCTAATCCATTTGAGCTGCACCCACAATATAGATGGTGTTTCACCCGTGTTGTCTTGATCCAGCTGTGATAAAATGGACACACCAAAGGTGAGGCTCTCCCTGAATGAGCCTTTTTTGCCTGACCCCACCCCATGTTATGATATACAATCAACGAGGAAGATGTGCAGCTCCAAGGATACAACACACCTCCCCTCACATGCTATTGCACTGGTTGCAGCAGGGGCAAGGCACAAGAATTACTTCGCTGTGGAGATTATCAACAGCAAAACACACCACGGACGCAGGCAGTAGATAAGACAAACTCACAGTGCCATTAGTGCTGTAATTTCACCCACTGATGGCTGAACGGGCTCTGAACTTCAGCCCTATCAGGCAGAGGCAGTTCCTACCGACAGTGTTCAAAGGCAATATGACAGCAGACACTCATTATAGCTACTCTCAAAGGGCACACCAAGAGCTGAATGGATCTAGACCTTGTATTTGGCTTGGAGGCAGGCAGGAGTTGTACCAAACACGATGTCACAGAAGCGTGAGAAATGCCATTTGGCAACGCTAACTTGTCTGCTTGCTATGGCACTGGCCACTGCCTGTGTTAAAAGGCACCTTCATCAGAAGGGCCACCACTGCCCTCCCCAACCTGGAATTAAAATAGAAATTTAAAGCTTGGGGATGCACACTTCAGAGATGCAGTATCCTCGTGATATTTGTATTATCAGACCACCTGCTAACCGTGAGTTTGGACTTACCATCAAATAAACAAGCAACCAAGAAGTCACCCCGGGTTGCTAAACCGCTTACTAATATTCTGCTGAAGTTCCTGGTGGCCGGCGGTGGGGGGTTCCCTTCAGATAAAGCACGATTTCAACACACGCTCTGAGGGTACCGGCACACCGTTACGCAAATTCACACTTTTTTAAAAGGTGCCTGTTACAACTAAGCTGGACTGCAGAGGCCCCGTGGCTTAGAGTTGCCTGTTAGCTGTCCTGACGAGCCACCACCATTTACACAAACCCCCAGCAGACCCTCGGCAGCGGTGACCCCGCTCCGTCCCCCACCCGCGCACACCGGGGGCGCTCCGCCAGTCCCTCCGGAGCAGACCCCGCTCCGAGAGACCCACCCCTCATCCCTGAGGTGACCACCAGACCCCAGCACCCTCGTGAGGGGACACCCGGGGACGGACAGGGGGCGGGAGGTCCCCCCCGGGGCAGCCGGCCCTTCCCGCAGCTCCTGAGGTGAGGCGCCGCGCGCGTCCCCCTCGCGCCGCCGGTGAGCGGCTCGCGCCTGTCACCGACACCGCCCCCTCCCGCCGCCTTCCTCCCCGCCAACAGCAGCCACCAGCCGGACGTGAGGAGAATTGAAGCGAATCCCGCCGCGCCGCAGCCAGGGTGGGAAGAATTAAGACAAACGGGAGGGGAGGGAAGCCCCTCACGCCCGGCCCGCTGCCGCCCTCCCCGCGCCCCCTCCGCCGCTCACCGCCTTTATCCTTGCCGTACATGTGCCCGGCCACCTGGTGCGACAGCGGCACGCAGCCGTTCAGCCCCCGCCGCCGGTTCCCCGCCACCGCCGCGGGGCCCGGGGAGGTACCGAGCGCCGGCTGGGCCGCGGCCTCCTCCGCCTCGCCGCGCCCACCGCCCGCGCGGCGCCCACGCCCGCTGTCGGGGCACCCGGCCACGGGCGGCGCCGGCCGCGGGGGCTCCGTGGCCATTTCCCGGTGCTGAGGGAGGGGGTGGCAGCGGGAGGCGAGGGGGCGGCCGGGCCTCAGCGGGCGCTACGTGCCGGGGCGCGGGCGGCGAGGGCCCGCCGTTCCATCACCCCGCACCGCGCCGGTCCGCACCACGCTGAACCGCCCACCCGCCGCTGAGGCAGCGACTGGCCGCGGCACCGCCCCGCCCCGGACACGGCTCCGCCTCCGCCGCCCGCCCCGGCCCGGCCCGGCTGTGGCGGCGGCGGAACGCTGGGGGTAGGCCGCGGCGGGGCCCCGGCGCCCCGGTGAGGGCGGGGCGGGCAGCGGCCGGGCTGGGCGGGCGCCTGAGGAGGCGGCGGGGCCAAGCGCACGGGAAAGCGGCCCCGAGCCGCTGCGGGGCCGGTGACACCCACGGCGCTGGGCATGCCCGGAGCGCCCGGGCCGCCGCCGGATCCCGCCAGCCCGGCATCCCCCCACACGGGCCAGGGAGCGGGCTGCTGAGCGCGGTGAGGGCCAGGTGTTGGCGGGGAGAAGCCGTTTCCCCTCCCTCGGCTCCCCGTAAGGACCTTTAAAGCAGCCTAAACCAGAGCCTTGTCAAGCTCTTCAGGTGTCTGTCTTGTATTTGAGGTGGGCACGCCCGGCACTAGATCAGATTTGGACAAGGAATTAATCTGTAATCTTCCCATAGGTATTGGAAGGTATGCACAAGCCCTGCGTTCACTCACAGGACCCCAGACTCGGCTGCCTGGCTCGGAGACTTAATATTTCTTTTCACTACAGCATATATCAACTCTATTTTTCAGACTGTAATTACCACTTTTTCTTTTCATTGTTTCTTTCCTTTATAAAATTAGCTGTACTCTTTGAGTATTAGACCTGCACTTTTGCCATTATGTCTGCCAGGATCGAGCGGTGTTTAGCATTAGTAGGACACAGTAACGGGACAGCAAGGCCAGAAACAGGAAAATGAATTTTAGCAGATAGATGGTGTTCCCATGGGTTTTATAAAAATGGGCTCTGATGTATCATCAGAAATCAGCGTTGGCATTAGAGGAACAACGATGCAGTGAGCTCAGCTATTAGTTCTTGCCTCTTCCCCATCCAATACTTGGGAGTCATGGCAGGTGGTTGGGAGAATAGGATGGCAATTTGTGGGATTTACTGGGGAAATTAAAGTATCAAAGGAACAGGAAGGTCACAGGGAAAATTAGAGTATTGAAGAGTGAGAAGAAGGAGCATAGCTTATAAATCTATCAAAACTGAGTTACATTAGTTCATTGTTCATGGAACAATTTGTTTCACAATGTTAATTGGGTAAGATGGGGAAGAAAGTGGTAGCAACACAGCAAGATCCTTTCTGAAGTAACAAGGCTGATCAGAAAACTTCTGTTTCTCCCTCCCAAATACTCCCTTCTCATCAGTCATTACTGTCAAGCCCTAAAGATTAGGAGTCAGATGGTTTCGAGCAGAAGCTCCTGTCTTCAGTTCCCCAATGCAGAATTCTCCCAGGAGGGTTGCTGACACAGGAGAGAAATAGCACAGATCAGTCAACCCCTGTACAAAAAAAATTACCGAGGAGTACAGTGAAAAAAAAGCACAAGTGGTCATGTCTGTCAAAGAGAAGGCTCCTGGTCTTGGTGGCAGCAGCAGCTGCCGCAAGTTTCAGATGCCAACCTGAGCCTTGTGGAAAGGTATTTCCCCCTGCAGAGATGTGAGAAACTGGCTGATCTGGATCTAAGCACAGAGAGAAAAACTTGGATGGCATTGCAGACTTGCATGAGTGCCCATCTAATACTGTGATCTACCTGAGCTCGAAAGCTTAGTGGAAAAAAAAATGGAATTAGAAGGCAAAAAAATTGGAATTTAAAGGCTATTCAAGTACCTAGTCCTGAACACATAGCTTCTAGATATCCTTAGAGGTAGAAGAAGTGGACCTGGAGGGGATTAAAGAAATACAAAAGCATGAGTAATTGGAATAAGTAAACACTGACTATTTCCTTTTCCCTGATATTTGCTTTACTCGATTTATGCATATAAAAATCAAATGAAGCAAGAGTCTATCTTCTGCACACTCATTCCACCCTCACAGTTTGGCACAAGGAGCTCACTAATCTTATCTGGGAACTTCCCTGAAAATAAAACAAGCGAAACCAAGAGAATACCACAAAAGACAAATAATTTCTCCAGAGTGTGATACTGTAAGAGTCTGCACTGTAAACTGAGCCTACCAGCAAGATTCCCAGGAAGACTTCTTGTCTCCAGGCTGTGCAATTTCACTCAAAGAGAAAGCAAAAGAGGCTGCAAACATCTCCTAAAGAAGGGGCAGGTAGTTGGGAATCCTCCCCCCAAAAAATGCATTTGTCAAAATTGTGCTTAATTCTGCATTACTCTTTCCTGCTGGAAAACAATCTTACCTCACTCAGTCTGGTGAAAATTTAAACACCAACAATATAATAATAAATGTGACACACTCATTTATTTTGCACAAACTGCTATGTGCTGGAAGAGGATGTCTCACTGGGAGATTGCAAATCTCCTGCAAATGGAGCGAGGATTACAAAAGAATCACTTTCTACTGAAGTAAAGCCCTTTTTCAAACACAACAGCTAGTTAATAACTAACGGCAAGGCGCATAGTAGTTTAGTACAGGAAATAAGTTCATACTTCAGTGGAAGTGCGGGGGACACAAGGTAAACAGAGCAGTGGGGCTGGGACTTGGGCAAAATATTAGTACTCTAACAATATGCTGAAAAAAGGCACTGATCGATTTTTGACTGTCCCTTTGAATGGTTCACAGCCACTTCTTCCCCACCTCACCAAAAATACCACTCCTCTGCTGGAGCTGTGTCTTCTGCGCGAAGTCTGTACGAGCGACGTAGATCCTACTGCCCACAGAGCCACTTCCTGCAGCAGGCGGTCGTGCTTGCATAGCGTGTGCCGGCCAAACAGATTGCAACTGAGCCAACCTGGACCATACGTCTGGTCCTGATAAGAAACCTCAATTGGTGAAACCAATAATTTGCTGGAAGAGCATGAGCATCTGCAGCAGTGCTGCTTGCGGGCAGAAGGGCCTGTTTGGCTCATTTGGTGTGCAGTAGACGTTGTCACAGCAGTGTCAACGTTGTAGCCGTATTGCAGTTCTTTTTTCTTGCCGTTTCACAGCAGAAGTGTTGCTGAATCACACCTTCTTTTAAATAGGTCAGGGCTTTTAATCCTTTGATTAATTCATGTAAGTTCTTGTGCTATCTTTTTTGTTCTTGTTAAGTAAAGGAAAATCTAAATTACCCTTATCTGTTGCAGCTGTACAACTCAACAGTGCTATCCCACTTTCTCTCCTAGCTAGTGCCTTGTCACTTAGGCATCTGGTCCCACAGAGATTAATATTTTACTTGGCTCTGACTGATGCAAACTCTGTGACACTATTCTCCTCCCTGGCAACCAGGAACATCTGGGGTTTTCCAGGATGAAAACAAAGGGACAGTGTCAAAAGCCAGCTTATACTCTGGAGATAATACAGTACGTTTCAAAAATGACTGTGAAGTTAATTCATGGCAGTTTTGTATTTTCTGGATCCCCTTTTCTACAAACAGAACCACAGCTGTAAATTTGCAGAGGTATTGAAGCGGGAAAACTCCACAACTCGTGAAAAGTTGTAAAGTAGGTATGTAGTTTATTCAGCGCTGAGGCGCATGGGGGATAGCTCCACCAAAGACATGCGCGCCTTTTCGCAAAACCTATCCCTCTATTTATTCCCCAAAGTGTTGCATATGCATTAAGTTTCATAATCTATTAATTCATATTAATTACCTAGCCCCACCCAGCCCCGCTTTGTATTATAATTAGCTAAAGAGTCCTTCTGCGCCTGCGTAGTGCTCCCTGGTGGTCGTCTGGTGGTCGACAGGATGAAGTAAATGAGTCTTCATCAGAGTTGAACTTCTCACCTCCTGGTCTCTTGGTCTCAGTCCAAAGAACCAGGATGCTGCCCAGCTTGTTTGGGGCCTGCTTGAGGCCCAAGCAGCCCTCCCTATCTCTGCGGCCTTGCAGGTGTTCATTCTCTCCTCTCGTTTGGGTTAGCAGTTCCTCCCCTTATCACAGCTTTGATCCTCTCATCCTGTCTTTGCAAGCACGGCAAACATTAATCATCTATTGTCCCAACAGCTATTCTGAATAGAGTTATTCTCTGAGCCCTTGTTAAATTTAAAACCCCCTGTCTCAGTATGTTTTATATTAGAAAGCTACAAGGACCATAAAAGTGAGAACCTCATTTCATTAGTTCCTTTCTCAGAGTCCTTGGATTTTTTTTAAATTTTTTTTGGTGGTGATCATTAAAGAAACTAAGCACAGAATTTGGAGGAAGGGTTCATTTTTGGACTGAGAGGAGGTTAAGGGGTGGGAAACAAATGAAAGGGCTTTCATGGTGGAGAGGAGGCAGCAGTGGGTGTTTGCTGAGACTGGTTTTACTCAACATCTTCATTCACAACACGCAGAAGGGAGTGTGAACAAAGTCTCCAGGTCTGTGGATGCTCCTGACCTCCTTAGAGCAGTCAAGTGC
Source organism: Pterocles orientalis (assembly GCA_011057875.1). Classification (NCBI taxonomy): domain Eukaryota; kingdom Metazoa; phylum Chordata; class Aves; order Pterocliformes; family Pteroclidae; genus Pterocles; species Pterocles orientalis. Next base: position 69,444 of record WKFP01012498.1, read on the forward strand.
CATGCCAATGGCAAAGAAGTCCTGCAGGATCTCACAAAACTGAACAAAAGGCACAACATGGGCATAGGAGCTTCAGTGTAGATAAACATAGGGTAATGCATGTAGAGGAAAATAATCCAAACCAAAGCTCTTTGATGCTGATCCTGGAACTGGCTATCACAGCTCAGGAAAGAGATCCTGATGTGACTGTTGACAGTTGTCTGAGATAATCAGCCCAGTGTACATCTGCAGCCAAAAAAAGCCAACGAAATGTTGGGCAATATGAGGAAGTGTGTCGAGAGAAGGACAAAAGGCATCATTTTGCTGCTATGTGTGGCCTCTGCGTGCCATGTATTGAGTCCAGCTTCCACGCCTGGTCTCACATGAAGAATAGGAACATACCATTAATTAACTGGTGCAGAAGATAGAATTAAACCATGATTTGTGAAGAGTCTAAATTGGTGGAACATATTGTAGCTCACTCCAGCCCCAGAAAATAGCAATGAGATGTGTGTGCTTTGACATCCTTGGGCACAAAGTTGTGCTTCTTCCTGAAACAGAGGCATTAGAGCAAAGTCTTTAGCACCATCTCTCAGTATCATGGCTTACAGCTAGATAAAAGATTACTCCCTTTGTCTTTCTAAACAAAGTTTTTCCAAGTACAGCTTTTTATCTCTATCAGGGGGTTGCTCTGGATTTACAAAGGCACGATGGCATTTTATCAGTCATGTCCTAATGCTTTAGGATAACCCTGGTACTTGATTTAAAATGATTAACATGCCAAGAGTTTTATTTAAAATGCCTCTTTGTCTTTCCCTAGAGGCTACTTATATTGCCTCTACCTGCAGTAAAATTAAACACTTATTTATTGACCAAACCGAGTGGCATTTTAAAAAGTCTCTTCTATTAAACAGTATACTGCTCCCAGACTTTGTCTGCAAAGCAACAGAATTTCAACCCTTAAAAAGTAATTTAACCAGTGCAAAAATTGCAGCCAAGAATGTGACTGAACGAGCAAGATCACACTGTTTGCAAAGAGCAACAAATTTAATAATTACTGCAGTGAAAGTCTGTTCTGGCCGTTGTTTTGGTACCCGAGTCTCGAGCAAGAGTCCCGGCAGTGAACAGACAGTGCGTCTTGACCACATCTTATCCATGTATGGTGATATTTGCCAGCTGCAGAAAAGTATTTGAGAAAAGTTACGCAGTCAGTGACCTTATCATTCATTTTGCTGCCTTTCTCTTGCCAGCTGACTTGACTGAACGCTACAAACATTCCAGCTACTGAGCAGATCCTTGCGGTATGCTGAATTTTGACTGCTTCACACATTAAAGCTATAATTTCTGGCATGTTCAGGAAGCTCCTCTGTTTTGCACAGGCTTCTCCCGGAGAGCAGAAGGCACTTTTTTGGTATAAATGTGCCTTGCATTCAAAAACACCAAAAGAAAACTGCAGTCTGCATGAGAAAAAGGATGCAGAGCAGAACGGATTAAGGGCAGGCAATGCAATGTCAAATCAGACAGGAGGGGTGGTCCGGTCTTCAGCTAGGAAAAAAACCCATGAGAAATCATCTCTCTGTGTGGATGTGAGACATATGCAACTTCTGTGTATTGAAGGAAACCAAAGTTGCTTGAGAACCCAAATAAATCCCTTCTTACCAGTCCAAACTGCACAAGAAATGTGGACTGAATTTTGCTTTGCTACGTTCATGTAAACTTCCTGTCTTTACTGACTTCAGGGACTGTACCAGTAAATACTCCTTCTATTTATTATTATTGCACATCTAATTAAACAGTTTACAAAGGTGGGCATGGAGGAACATTAAGACTGCTAACAGGGGACCCACAGCATGAGTGTACATTGCTTTCTGTCTAGTACTGCAGGATATCACAAAGGGTTCAGAAGGAAAAAACACAGTAACATATGTCTGCTTGAGGCACCATAACCCCTTTGGCTCTAAGGGGGAAGTTTTTGGCTAATAGAACTGCTTAGTCCCAGAAGCTAATGAACAGCCAATTTGTGCATCTTATGCTTCACTCTATTAAGAAGTGTAATGAAATGTAACACATCACTTTTTGTACTCTGATTTATCCCTTTTTGCTACCACCTAGCAATTTCACAGCATTAAAACTTCTCTTCTAGCTTATGCTCTACTCCCATCTGCCATTTTATTTCTTCTTTTTACCCTTCTTGTTTCTCACTGCACATTTTTTTATATGTTATTTAGTTTTTATTCTGCTCCTCTCTGCATTAGCCTCAGCATTAAGCAGCCTGGAAATCATCCTGACCAAGAAACACACTATACACCACAGGCAGCTCAGCTACACCACCACTATAAAAGAAAACAAGCAGCAGAGGGCTCCAAGCACCAGCCTCCCAGTATCCATCCTAAATTAATGATGGCTCTAGGAAAACCATCATTCTGTTGCCGGTGCAGAGACACCACTCCTCATTGCGGGAAACCAGAGCAGAAGAAGGCTGGGTGCAGAAAGCAACTGGGGGAACTGGGAACAGACACGTGTACCAGCCACAATGGAAAAGGCCTTTGGTCTTCTCAGCAGGTCCCCATGAAATGTTGTGACCAGGCTGAAATAGACATGCTGAGCACTGGTTAACTCAGCCTCCTGGCAGCGGTGTTGGGGCATCCCCTCTCTGCCCATGTACTATGGGGAGATTGTGCTCTTCCACCTCATTCAGCCATGGCTCAGGGTGGGTTTTGTCAGCCTTGAAGCTTCAGAACAAAAGCCCAATTTATAAGACTTTCATGTTTAGGATGGCTAAAGAGAAGCCAGCTGACAAGGTTTCTTTGCAATGCCAATGTTTAGTTTCACGCCTACGTTCTTATCCTTCCTGCTATTATAAAATGTTCTTCCGTTATTGGAGTGCTGTGATATAGCAGTGACTCACATTTCCAGGTCTTTATCTAGCTGTATTACACAGAAAATCCAAGTCCAACTGCTGTGCGACTGCAAAATATATTTTACAGACCCCCAACAGCACCAGAACAAGGTCCAAACTGCAACAATATGGTGAAAATTTTAGTAGGGCCTGCGGTCAGCTCTGCAGCTAGCTGTCAGGGAACTGGTGATACAACTCCTAGATTCACAGTGCATGAGCATGTATTTCTGCATGAAATACAGGCATGTATAAAAAAACCTTAAAACCAGCATTGCCCACGTCAAGGAGTATCCATTGCACAGCATTTGGTTCCTCCCAGTGGACCAGTGTGTTATTGCAACGCTGACCTCCTTTTGAAATTATCCATTAGATTAACAGTGCTTGAATTAAATGTGCAGAAAATATCTGTAACTGACAGCGATCTCTTCAAGAATGCTGATTCCAAAAGCACTTGAATATTTGACATCACAATTTTTAGGAGTCACACTCAATTATTGCAGAATCTGTACTTCTAATTTGTTCGCCTTCCTAATGAACACTTAACATGTTGAAAAATAACATAAAACAGAAATACAGTTTTACTCTGGGACAGGAATCCTTTGCTGCTTTGATATGAAGGATTTGTACCACATTTTCATGTAGGAGTTTCAATGTGATGTGAAAGTTGCACACTTGCAGAATTTCTTTATGGCTAAAAACCTGTCCAAGATCTAACCATTTCGCTTCATGTTCTAGAGGTTATAAGGGGAAGCACAAAAGAACAGATTTCAGAGAAGACTGGAGCAGGCAAGCACTCAGACTATCAGAACATGATAACCTATTATGCCACTAAGGAAAAAAAAAAGTGTTCTCTGTGATGCTCTTCAAGACTCTTGGCATTTTTGTGTACTCAAATTCAAGTAACTCTCTTCATTATCCCGTACAAACAGCTCACATACATGAGTAACAAGAACATTTAGGCACAGTACAGAAAATTGTACGTGCATCAAAATAAAATTTAACTGCTTTGTGTCAACATTTATCAATGTGACTCTTCTCCAGAACAAACTCTCCAGGATGTAAATCAGCAAGGGCTCTGCTCCTGCATCTTTGCTTCCCAGGAACAACTACTTCTCATGAAGCCCACTTCCCTGACGCCCGAACTCCAGGAAATGTTTTACTGGCAAACTTCAGGAAATAATTTTATGACTTGGGAGACTCACTTGAAACTTCAAGACTTAATCTCTCAGAACATTAACGCAGCTTTCAGTGAACTTTTATTCCTTCGAGAACAGCCAGGCTTTGCTGCTAACAGGAAAAGAAGTCTCAGAAGGAAAACCCAACCCAGACACAGGTTTATGATTACAGCAGCATTGGCATACAGCACTACTGACAGTGTAACTCTCCTGTGAAAGAAACAGCACACCCATGAGGTAACAAAGAAATTACAACCTCAAGATTAAGATGAGCTCAAATGTGTATTTGACAAAAATACAGAAATATCCAGTGTCATATTCTAATAATACAGAAACAACTTTATTTTGAATAAAAGCAATGTATTTGATAATTCAAAACAACTTTCCATATGCATCAGTACTTGGCCAAGTAAAAAATAACAAGTACCTTTACAGTCAAGACAGGAAGAAAAGTTAGAAACTAAATTTATTTACTGTAACTTCTTACAAGTCGGGGTCCTTCACAGACAGTAGTTGCCCCTACTATAGCACTCCACCTGCAAACCTTCTTTCTCCATCTCTGTGCCACCTTCTCTACTTTTGTGCCTTCTGCCAAAGTTCAGACCAGTCAGCTAAGACCTCAGCCTCTAAAAGACTCACATCAAGAACATGCAAACCATTTTTTTGAGTCTTAACCAGTCATACCAACCATGCCCTTAAAAAAAAAAATTAAATAAAATGTCTACTGCCCTGATGATCTGGAAGAATCTTTAAGCGTCCTGGTTAAAATGTCAGCTTCTTGAAAAGGCCTTTCCTCTAGCTCTGAGGTAGTCTCTCTGTCCCAGGGCACTTAGAGCTCAATCTTACACAGGCTGCACACTAAAGGAGCGGGTTTAATACAAAACTGCCCTCTGCCACCCCACTCTTTGGGATTTGCTTTGTAGTCATTTACATGTTAATAAATCAAAGCTATTTAATTTAAGGAAACCAACATGAAGCCATTAATGCCACTCTGCCAGACAAGGCAGACAAGTGCCATACGAAAGGAGGGTAAGAGCTCTTCTTGTCTCATCCTTCCTTTCCCCCTTGTTTCTAGCTGTCACCAAAGCCTCTCCTTGTCCATGTCAGTTATTTTGGTAAACTTAGCTGAACCACATTAACAGTTCACCCAGGGAGGCAGCAGTTATTTAAGACACATAGAGCCTAAGGTCACTTCATAAGAAAGGTGTGCCTCCTCCCTCTGTAGCGGAAAGAATCCTCCGGTACCAGCCAGAGCAATGATGAAGCAGACAATAATGATGGGTGGGGTTTTAATTTTAGCTTCAGGAATAAATTGGCATAGCCTCCCCCAAAGAAGTGTCCTGTGTTCTGGGGAAGGTAGCTTCACTGCTAGAGATTGCGAGTGAAACCAAGGCTTTCTAGCAGCAAAGACAACCCTGCCACCCACTGCTCATCACTCTTTTTGAGCACTCCGTATCATTCCACTTGTCTATGAAGAAAGCTCTTGTAGAGACCATATTCCTAATCCTACTCTAAATACAGGTCTGCCGTTCTGGTAGTATGTTTGTGATACCATGCGGTAGTAGGGTCAAGTTTCAACACTGCTGTAAAATCAAAGGTAAAGTTGCCCTTTAGCCCCATCTTGCTATAAACGTTTTATGCTGTCTGTTAATAGTTTGAAGTTGTAAATTTGTTCTTTTACAGAAGCCACACAGAATACTAGTGTAATAGGCCAAACGTGACACCTGCAGAAAATGCAGCATAACCAGAACTTAAGCTGCATTTTGGCACCATGATTTCTTTCCTGCCACTGCCTTTTATGCAGAAATCTAACCAGGCCTGTGACTTTAGAACCTCTCCAGGATTTTAAGATCTACCTTTTGAACACATGTTCTACTGAATAACCTCAGAGTAATACACATGTATTGGAAAATAATTTAATACCTATTTTCTGATGAAGCATATTCTGTGCATCATTTTATTTTCATACACAAGAAGGTACACACACTTTACAGAACAAAAAATTTAAACCATGACTATTTAGTAAATTATGCAATGTAGTGATTAAAACAAGACAAGCACCAGAGAAAATACACATGCTGAAGCCTGATGTACATACTACACTGGAAAGCCTTCAGTGACATGACAAAGAATTTGTGGTTTTTCCCCCAATTGCAAGTGAGCAGAGGACTTGTCAGACATTCATTCTGTAGCTTCTACTGTCCACTCTACGCCTCCTTCCTCTTGATGATCAGAGGCCCAACGTTGTCACCAGTTTCCTCATTGTGCTTTGTGTGAGAGCCATCACACAGCGGGAACTGAAAAAACAATGAATAAACACATCTAAAGTACATCCAGGGTTGAAAGTTCATTAGAACACCCTCTAATTAAATCCACTGTGATTGCAGACCACAACTTTTGTGCTGCTGTCTCAGGTCTCCCTGAGTTTTGGCTAAACACTAGTTTTGTCCATGTCAGGGCAGAGTGGATGAGAAGCTTGTTATGAAAAAGCAGCAACTCCACTCTATTCGGTGTTCCTGCCTCAGGCCAGCACAAGGAAAATCCATGCCATCCATAGACCTTCAACTGTAACCTACCTGGAGTATCTTGCTCTCAACCTTGCCCCACACTCTTGTTGTCCCAGGCAGTAGTCAGAGTTGATTGTAGTTATAGAAGATAGGTGGGGTAAAGGAAGATAAACCAGAGGAGATCCTTAGCTGAATTTTTTCCTGGTTTTCTATAGCATGTGACAGGAAAAAGGGCAGTTTCCTTAGCTCACCTCTTGTTTAAGAGACACACCTACATATCAGTCCTGCCTCCAGAGAGCTACAGTGGCAAGCTGCCTCTGCTTCATCCTGCCACAGCTAGCTTATCTCATCGGCACACAGGTCCCTTTGCACAAGCTGGCTTCCACATGAGGATATTAACCTGCTAACAGAAATAAACTGCACTTCCAATTGACATGGCTATTCATCAAAGGCTCTTAAGGGCAGCACTGAGGAAGTAATTCCATAAAAAAACCTCTACAACAGCCTGCTCAGAGCAAGACCCACAGGGACTGCTTTAGCCAGCTGTAACTGCCCAGGTTCCAGATCAGTAACAACCATGCTGCTCCTGGGCAGCTCTTTTTATGTGCCAAGAGCCAAAGGACATTCTGTGAAGCAACAAGAGTGAGGCTAGATTGCACCACATCCCAAGGATGTGTTTTCAGGGCTATGCCATCTCTGCAGAGGAAACTGTGGAGACAATCACAGAAATTACACACCAGTATTTTGCATTCAGTTACTATTTTGTTTGATTAGAAGTAATGGGCATCAAAGGTGGACACTACTCAGCTTTTGCTTTTGCAAGAGCAATATGCCCTCGCACTACAGTCACAATCAGTCTTCGACACTCCACTGATCCAAATGTTCATGCCTCAGTCATAGCCCTCCAAAAAAATTAACGCTCTGTAGGGGCATTTTATGCTGAAATAGAATTTTAACTATGATACTAACTTTAGGCTTTGTAATTATAAGGCTGATAGAGGATCTTGGGAAAGAAGAAAAATGACCAGATGTGCAGAGGTATCTAATTATACAGGACGTGAGGAAGATAAGGAGGAACTGAGAGAAATTTAATAGCACAACTAAGTTATTTTAGAGGTTGTGTTGACATAGCTTTGAAGGTCGCGTTCCCAGGATTGAAAGTAGCCAATAGTGATTTTGTTGTTAATAATTTCGAATTACTGTATCCAGTCAGTAGCTGCCAAATCTGAAAGAGCTCTGTATAAAAGCATGTGCGCAACACACAATAAATGGCTTACACTTTCATCATAATTGGCTCGTCTGGGTGGTGTCCAAGAATTTCGCGTGCTGAGCCCCTCGTGCTGATTACAAGGAACTCCGCTGGTCGGCTACACACCCTATTACCCATGCTTAGTTAGAATAAAAGATTCCAAAGTGCTGCACAAAAACAATATAATGAATATAACATAATTGCAAAGAAAATTCCCAGTGCTCTAAAAATAAAGCCACATGCCCTGTAGGGTAGTGCTGAGGGTTAGGAGAGGTGAGGTGGGTTTTTTCTGTTTTTCAGTTAAAAAATTCCAAAACCCATGCTATAAATGGCAGGTGATGTTTCCAAATAAAGAAATCCTGAATTCAGAGAATACTCATGTAAGCTGATTCATACAGGAACTTTATCACCACATCAGTCATTTGTGACTCAACAAGTAGGTACTGACAGATACTTGGAAAAAATCTCAGCAAACAAGAACATATATTCATGGGACACTGACCAGCTTCCAACCTAGATGTTCCTGGGCCTGTTGTTTTTCCATGCAATACCACAGTCTGCTTGTCTCCACAGAAGCTTCCATCAGACGTTAACATCTCAATGCCCCAATGAGACAAGCTCAAGGTCCAGGTACAGTAACATCACTTCAAGTTTGCAAACGACAAAAAAGGTGGGATTCATAGACTTCAGATAGCACCAAGACATCCTGAACAGCTACCAACTCTGACTGCTCTGAATTCATCCTCCAGGTCAGCTGGTCTTAGAACCACTGGCTCCAGGGGCTGAGACACTAGACTTGAGCTTCTCAGAAAAAAAACCACCACCACTTTTCCAGAGCACCCACTTGGTCACTTTGAAGACCACATACTCAATAGATGGATGCTGGGCCTGATAAAACATGTTCATCCTTGATTAAGATAAAGCCGGCTAGCAATAGTGGCCAAAGCTCAAACCCTGAGGGAACTGTGCAGTGATTGGACAGCTCAGCTTATTTCCCTTGACACTGAACACGTTTAGATTCTCTACCATTAGTTCTTCTGATGTTCTACAGGAGTATTCCTTGACCCACAGCCTGGGGACTAATACTTCTCTGGAAGACAGAGAGGTTGCAGGTCATTGCAAAAGAAAGCAAATTCATCCATCCCCCCAGATCACACATTTAAAAACGCAGAAGAGTAAGAAAACACATGTTCTAACTTTAGACTAATATGTTTGGTTTTAAGACAAAACTCTTGCCTCTACACTGATAAACGTTAACACTTTTTCCACAAAAGTTCACAAGCAGTGCTATGAATTGCCTATGAATAGGAAAGGGCCATTTAAAGATCTACCTACCACCTACTTTACAGATAATTACATCCCAAGACAGACTTATTTGAAGATATCATGTGTGTTTTTATTAAACACATACACTCCACAATTACTTTGGCCAGCACAAACAAAGAGAGCCTTTCAAGTATCCTGTTTCAGAAAAAAACCCAACTGAAAATAATCCTGCCTCTTTTTTAAAGAGTTACTCCAAAACCCCCTGGTATAGCCCAGCTGTTTTGTTACTCCCCATACAGAAGGAACACCATGCAAAGTCAGCTGTACTGCATGCACACCATCAGTGCACCCAAAAGTATCCTGTAGTTCATAACATTACTGGTTCTATTAACAGCCTCATGCCTTAGATGAGGCCAAATGTAATGAGAAGTGCTCACACAGTGAGACAAGAGGACACTCCTTCTAACCTGTATAAGGAATCAAAATACACCACTTAACAAAAACACAGCAGTTAATGCTTTTGAAGTCATTATAATTCCCGGCGTTGGAAGCACACACGTTCTACCATTTTGCCATAAGCATCCTCTTACATATTTTAACAGGAACTTAGTTTGAGACCTGTAACAAACAGATAATGCTAGCGAACTGCTTCCAAAGATAACAAGTATGAGAGAACGATGAAGAATGTCTCTGTATTTTATTACTGCTTGGCAATAACTGAACGTGAGAAGAAGCACGCACACCATCTCAAAGATTATGCTACCCACCATACGAGGTCAACTGATCAGGGCAACAGGAAGGCAGCAAAATTGGGAACTGCAGTCTTGGAAGCAGAACATGCTGATTAATACACTCATTATTAAGCACCAATAAAAGGAAACAAATGCCTTAAATTTTTTCCACTGATTTCATTAATGCCTTTACAAGACCCTTCAGATCACAGTTCTAAGAGCAGACTCATCATAAGGTAGCCCCATCTACTTCCTTTCAGTGTGCGATTAGAAAGCCCTAACTCAGGACAGTATGTTCCTAAACACCCCTTCCATATATGCCAAAACGTACTTCTTAAGATTTTTATTTCCCATAAAAAAAGATAGTATCAAACAATAGCTAGAATATTAGCAGGAGCTGCAATGCAACCACTAAAACCAGCTGCTATCTTCCATTTCTGTTTAGAAAATTTAGTAGGAAGCAGAAAGTATAAACACCAAGGTTCAATTTAGGATTTTTTTTTTTTTTGGCAGAAGCACTGAAGGAGGTGCCTACAGTATTTCACCCTGAGGTAAACACAAATTCAGATATTTAAAGTGCAGATACTTAGAGCAGCCTTTCTCCTCTCCCTTTTTCTTTTCAGAAGCTGTAGCCCTTGCAGTTCAGGACAGAACAGCAGTGCCACCGTAACACCATCTGCATAAGCCAGGCTCTTCCCAGAACAATTCTGCACTCGCTCCATCTACAAGATTTAATGATGCGCTCAGACACTGCAAGTGAAAATTTGACACGAGCTCTGGTATACCAGGAGATTTCTTAATCGATTTGTGTTATTAACACCACAAAGTAGTAGCAAGGTACTTTCTGACTGACAGAGTAAGCTCCCAGCAACAGTAAAAAGTGTTTAAGGTCCTCTCAGAGTGTGATTGCTGAGCTCCTACTGCCAAGAGGCCAGCAGTTTTGGATAAGCCTCAGTATTAGCACAGGCAGCACACAAAATTGTATCTGTCATTCATGACTGTGATTGCTCCACAAAGTGTCTCTCCTTTAAAGGGATCCACTTCTTCAGAGCTACAGAAACACTTTGTTCACTGTTAGTACTTATCTGCAGGGTTTACTGAGTGACAGTATAGATCCACGTAGGTTTTTGGACTAAAGTACTGCTACATCTCACTGCAGAATAGTTTAGGTGAAGATAGTTTGCTCTAAAGAAAGCAGTTTGAAAATAGTTCTGTTGAAAGATGCATGTACACAAACAGAACCAGACCATTTATTCTTTTCTTACCTTCTTAGATCTCCAGCAACGACAGTACACAGCCTTGTCTCCCAGATCTTCCATATCAAATGCATGGACTACCTTGGGGTTATCCTTCTGGATATCGGGATTCACCATCGCTTTGCAGCATTTGTCTTTAGAGAGAAATTTTTTGTAAGCTAGATACCCAACAGCAGCTGCTCCAGCAGCTAGGGAGACTGCAGCAATCCATTCCACTAGAATAAAAGAGAAGGGGAAAAAAAAAAAAAGTCTGTCAGGTTTTGACCACAATATTCTACTAAAACTACTGAGTAGTAAGTGTCTTTGTGCTTGTGGCAACACCTTCACTTTCCAACAGACCTTTCTGTTCTGTAGTAGTAATGCAGTACTTTAGAATAATATTTTCTTCTGACACTCACCTAGTTAATCTGTTCCTTTCTACTGATCAGAGTTCTCCTTCACCCCAAACCCTTCAGCGCAAGGGTGAGGATTAACCTGACAGGATCTGGGGTTTTTTTTAACCTTTTATTTGGGAACCTCCCATATCAACATCAGTAGTATAGTGTTTCAAAGATTAAATCAGCTATAAGTATACCCTGTAGCAGCAAAAAAACCCTTGTTTGTTTCAGTTGCAAGAAAGTAACCAAAGAATGTTCAGCATCAACAACCCAAGCAGGATCCCCCCCCCAAGGTAAGGGCACTGAGTAGTTTTTACTATAACGCACCTTGTAACTAAAAAAGGTTAACAGGTGTTTGGCAAGGGGAAAATTATTTAATATACTACCACAGTAACAAAAACCAGCTTAGATTAAATCTCTATTGTGGTGTACAGGAAAGAACAATGATCCAAAAAGATTATATTGAAGAATAATAGCAGGAGTTTATTTTAAATGGATTAGGTCCTGACTGAAAGAGAACTTCCATTAAAAAAATGCTCTACCATCTCTCATCCTCACTTTTGCTCCCTCTAGTTATCTCTAAAATCTTTGCAGTCATGCTCACTTAGTATAATTTGCTTTTCTGCATTTTTTCCTACTTTTTTGTGGCTCTATTGTTTTCTCTCTGCCTCCTGAAATATGCTGGACTTTGGCCTGAAGGCACAGCAACTGCCCCACTCGTTTCTCTCAGAGCAGCAGTTGGCTGCACTTTGCTTTTTATCCACCACTTCTACCCACACATACTCATAACATGAACGTACAGTGTTAGGCTGACTCTCCAGACAAATAAATCAAGGAATTTAAGTTTTAGCACACTAACACAACTCAAGAAAACTAGAACAGTCTCCAGTTGGTAATTACTATCTTGCCTTTCCATATCGGCATTAGATATGAAAGATGCCAAGCCAGATGGTATCTTTAGAGCAAGAGGCATTACTACATTAAAGGCTAAGAAGAAACAAAAGGCCTTCTGTCAGTTTTTGCTACTTTCCATGGCCAACTGACTTGCTGTATTGTCACTGTGAGTTTGCACTAAAAGGACCAAGAAGGTTGTTTGCCCCTATCCCACAGCCTTGTCTAAAATCCACACCAAGCCCTTTCCTCCACTAAAACACTGTGTTAGCTCACACACACCGTGCTGATCCACAAGGGTCTGGATGTAGCAATATGTGAAACTAGACAAATATTTGTATGATATCTGCAGCCCTATAATATAAGGGAAGGCAGGCACTCCTTTAGAGGCTTACTGAAAAAGACACAGATATCATTCAGAGTTCATTTGCTTAGTAAATGAAGCAGAAGAAACCAACATACGCTGAGACAACCCCTGCAAATGAGTTAGAAAACCCTCCTGTAACAACAGGGTGACATTAAGATACAGAAAACCATCTTTAACATCAAAGAATTTAGGGCATGTTTCCCTGCTCCCAAACCCCTTAAAACAATAAAAGCCCCAGTGAGCATATTGTGAATTCAGTGTTTCATATCCATCCAGTGAGTTGTCACCTCTTTATTTCCCCATTACAAACTAGCCAGAGTAATGCATTAATTTTAATACGGTAAAGAAGCAAGGAGGGGAAACTAAAGCTTCAATCAGAGGCAGCAGGTTCTTCCAAGGAAAGCCACCACAGAGTCTGCAGTGCCCTTTCCCCTTCACACTTGCGCAGGTTTCCCTGAGAAGACTGGGGCTGCAGAAAGGGAGGAGGTACCCAGCCAGTTCAGGGACAAGCTGGGTGTGACAAATTTAAAAGTGATTTCTGATTAAATGTCAAGTGCAGCTACAACAGCGGCAGGCAAAACAGAGGGACTGCCCACATTGGGGATTTCGGGAAAGCAGCAGTTGCAAGGAGTGTCTGAGCTGCTAACTCATGATTGCAAACGTATTGAATCTTAACCAACATTTTTAAATAACTGACAAGGGAACAGCGATAGACTGTATCCATTCCCTTCAGGAAACTGAGGGGAACGAGCGACTTCAATGAAGCCTAAGGATGACTTCTATAACTGAACGACCCTGTAAAGTGCGGCACCTTAAGGAAGCTGATCTTCTATTGCACCTATCCAAAAGTCCAGGTCAGCTTAACAAACTAGCAGAAGAAAAGATTCTGATTATAAAAGTACTTCTACAACTCACAACACAAGCAAGAAAGTCTGTACTAAAATTCTGCAGCTTTGCAGCACATTCAGAAGAGCTGTTCTGCTCATCGGCAGGTAACCCTGATCCCTCCAGCCATCCCTCAGGCCACCTACCTCATAACCATGCACACTACATCCAGCTCAACAAACACAGATCATTAATTTAATAATAATTTGGTATTTCAGTGACTCTCCACTTCTTCTCCTGAGGGCTAGATTCATCTATTACACACACAGGCAGACTGTATACATACGAACAGCTTAATATATATTTTTTCTTATAAGAAATCATAGTGTCTTTTTTTTCCTGTACTACCTTTTTTTCATCGCTTCACTGAAGCTGTATAAGAGTGGAACATCATATCAACTGATAATATATAAAATCAAAACATTTAAAGCAGTCTATTCTTTAAATTTCAGCACTGTCTTATAAACATCATGTAAATTTATGAAAGCTATTTGAATAGCCAAACAGATTTGGGCTGGAATGCCCATTTCACTTTCCAAATGAAGTTAACCTGCATCTGGAACAAAAACACTTTTCGGACTTTTAAAATACTTTAAACTCCATTTCAAGAGGCCTCCGTTGCCAATTCAGCAGTTTGCTGCCACACTCTTAAGATCATACCTGTATCACTCAACATGTCTGTTAACAGAATTACACTGATGTAGAATGTCAAGGGGTTTTATTTCTTTTTAAAATAAAAAACTAGGAGCAACCTTTGAGTGATTATTAAACAAATCCCAATTCTGATAACAGGCAGAAAAATCACTTCAATGTTGTAAGCACTACACAATACAAAAGGTTTGGCTACAACTACAAAAAAATTAGAAGAGAACGGAAGAGAGATGGAAAGACGGAAACAGTAGTCCCAAGAATTCAATCCCAGGAGAGCAGGCAGTGCATGGAAGTAAACAAAAAATCAGGAGATGAGAACAGCAACAAGCGGATGGTGGGAATTTATTTTCTTCTATATTCTTTGGACATACCCTAATAAACAAGAGATTTGGAACACAAATTTTCTCTTCCCTTCTCTCCCTAAACAGCTAGAAAATTGCTCTGGATGTTTCCAGATATAGGCTATGAGGTACTTTTAGGACCTACCACAGAGCTCAGATTTTATCTGCAGAAAGAATGCACATTTACCATCTGCACTGACAAGCACATGACGAAACTGAGATGGTCTTGGCTCCACCAGAAGCACACAATCCTTGTTATGAAACCTATCAATTTACTTTCCAGGAACTGGTAACAACATGGGGTATAGCTGCACCCCTACAAAATCAGTCCAAGACAGTCATAAGAGGCAATTTTCTAATTTTCAAGTTACCTTTGCTGCTTAAAAATGTTCATGTTATTTGAAAGTCAGCTACAGAGTAATAAATCCAGACATGTAAATATGTGCTCTTTGTCTTCAGAAGTGCTTGTAACTTTCCAGCACTGTTCTCCTTTTGTTGCCAATGAAGAGGCTATTACTTTCCAGGAGCTGTTTGTGACAGTCCAGTAGTGTAACTGTCCACAATGAAAGGCTACCTTTCTGCAGGCCACGCTTGGAGAAATACATGACACTCACTGAGGTGTCGTCCAGGATACCTGGCTGCCCAGAAAGCCTAACAGTAAAAGGCAGACAGTCAAGCAGATAAAATCACTTCTACAACTTCGCAGCATCCACGAGAAATGGGATTATGACTGACAGGTTTTAATTTACCATTTCAGTTAAGTTAAGAGGCCATCTGAAGGAGAAAGACTGTTGGATCTGGCCAATAAGCAGCAAAAGACAAGTCAACCTGTGCTGGGGTGGGGTCACACCTGCAAACAAGCACATTACTCACAACAAAGAACACTAGCTGCACTACTCACTGCCTTCCAAAGGGTAACCTTTCCGCACAGGCACACCAATACGCACAGAAGCTATTAACTCTCCAATTACTACCAGGAATTAAATCCCACAAAAATATAGGAATAAGACACACAAGCTGAAGACAGAGCTATGACTTTAACAGAGTTTAACCTTGACAGAAATTCCATTAACTACATAGCGCCTCCAGACTGCTCCCCTGCCTTCCTGGGATAAGGAGCATATTTTCAGTCTGATTAGGAGTGTATTCTTCTCCCTCCCTCACAAATTGTCTTCGCAACTGTTTCAATTCTTGCCAAGCTGCCCTTGGGAATTCAACCTGGCTGCAAGTTATTATCGAGTTATCCTCAGGGCTTTGGTTTGATTAGTTTAATAAGCCAAGCCTTCCACCACTACAACCCATCTTGGACTACAGCAATACCTTTACCAACAGCCTCCATACCAGCAGTATACCCCAAAAAATCTATCTGGATGGAGTTCCCTGACTTAAGGTCATAAACCATATCCCGCTTCGCAACTGGAAGCCACAGCCATGCAGATGAAGGTCATTTTTCAGAGGAAATGAGATAATTCCACTCTCTGGTCTGTCCTCCACCCATCCCCGTTGCCCAAGAGCATTTAAAACACAGAACGCTCCTCCTGGCACGGTTTAGGTCAATCATTACACAGCGCAAGCATCGTCATTATCCCTGTGGTACCGGATCGGGCTTGGACGGTAAGGTAAAAACCCAGAAATTTACGCACTTTCATGCAACTAACGCCCGGCGGCTTCACGCAAAGCACAGGGCCCGAACAAAGGCAAAGCCCGAGAGGGAAGCAGCGGGGACAAAGGCAGAAATAAAGCCACGGCGCCCGACACGGGCGGTCCCCCATCACCTACAGAGCCCTGGGGTCAGGCGGCAGGAGCCGACCCCAGGGGGCGAATCCGCCGTGAAGCCTGACACCGAGCTCCGCGTTCTCACAGGGGGCCGGGCCGGGGACCTCTCACGGCCCCGCCTCACCGACCCTCGCCCTCCCTACGCGGCTGTGGAGGGAAAATTTATTTCCGTTGTCATCTAACCCGCCGCCAGCGTGCACACCCCGGGGGTAGCGGCGCCGCCATTTTGTCCCCGGGGGTCCGGCGGGTGGCGAAAGGCGGGTCGGCACCGCGCCCCCTCCGCTGCCCGCGCCCCCCGTCCCCCGTCCCCAGCCAGCATGCGGGGTGCACGCGCCCACCCCTCCTGCCCGCGTACGCTCGCGCGCGCCCCTACCCCGCACGGCGGAGTTCTGCCCCAGCCCCATCGCTCCCCCTCCGACGCCGTAGAGGGCACGCGCAGCGCCGCACGCCGCCGCGCATACGCCAAGGACTGGCTTCCCGCAAGATGGCCGCAGGGCCCGCCTCTTAAAGGGCTCCCCGCGAAGAAAAGGGAGTCTCGGGGTACCCCGGCTGGCGCTGAATAGTGTTACGGAGAAGAAGGAAAGCCGGCGGCCTTGCGGAGCCCAGTCACTGGCGCAGCGCCCGGCACAGGCCCCTCAATGAGGGTGGAGTGGGCTCTGAGGCCCATAGAGGCCTCTGTAAGAGTAAAGCAGTGGTGGTATGCCTGTGCACCCTCGAGAGGTGCTGGCTTGGTGTGGCCGTGGGGTTGGCCTTTGCTAGGAACGTTCTTGAGTGCCTTGAGTTACGAGGGCTCTGCAGACTGCTTATGACATGTTGTACAAGCTCTCTATGTGGAAAGATGAGTTAAAGAGTGATATCCTCTGTATAACAGCTGGCTTTAAACCTCGCAATCTCAGGTACTGATGTGAGAAAAAGGTATTATCAGAATCCTATACGTGATTAAGGACTTGCTAGCCTGGGAGCTACTCAACACGCTTTTCACACCGCATTCTGAATGTGCCATTTTACTGATCATGATTGCAGGTGCTGTAGCTCTGAAGCTCTGCACAGATTGCTTCCTCTTCCTCACCTCTCCGTGTGCCTGTGAAGGATGTGACCTTCAAATGCCTTTTGTTCTTTGAATGCAAACACTCTTAAGAGTACTTTAGTTTCCCAGTCACCCACAGAATTCCCAGGAGAAGAGGACAAGACCAACACAAAGCCCACTCACAAAATACAATAAATTTTAAGTGCTGGTACAGATTAAAAATACTCTAGTGTCACAGATGGGGCTCCTCCGGAGAGGTGCGCACCTCCGTCCGCCAGGGGCCAGCATCGCCGCCGCCCTCCCCACAGACTCCACTTCCCGTCGTTCCCCGCGAGCGGCGCCGGGGGCTGCGCAGGCGCAGGCGGGACACAAAAGGCAAGGTTTTAGCCCTGGCCGCCTCCGCGGCGCGCGCGGATGCTGTTACCCGCCCGCCCCGCCGCCCCCCTGCCGGCCGCGCTCTCCGCCGCCGCCCGCCCCGTGCTCCCATGGCGCTGAAGCGGATACAGAAAGTGAGTGGGGCCGGGCCGCCGTGAGGGGGGTGGGTGGTGCTGCCCGGGAGTGGCGGCGGGCTGGGGCTCACGGCGGGAGGCGTTGCGGGAGCCGTTGTCTCCGCCTTGGGGCCTGTCCTTCCAGTCTCCGACCCCTCCGACCCCCGGAGCTGGGGTCACTTGAGGGGGCGCAGGGCGACGCGGGGCGCGGCTGTCCCGCTCGGAGCGGACCTGAGGGGGAGGCAGGGAGGCTCCCGGGGACCTTCTGCAGGTCTTAGGGCTCTTCGCCTTCTTGAGGGCCACCCCCGCCCCGAGTCAGGGTTTTAAACTGGTTAATAAAACCTCCGAGAGTCTCCCGAGGCTGTGGAGTAGGAGATGAAAGGCGAAGTTGTGGTGAGGGGTAATCTCTAGTAGAGGCACAAGAACAAGATGTGTCACCAAAATGTTGGACTCCTGTTGTGCACGGCTCCATCAGCTCTGGGTGGACATTCTTTTCCACATTAGGAAGTGCTGTCAGCCCCGTACGTCGTGTGACCTTTCAGGGTATCCCAGCTGTGGAGTTTTTTGATAATATTTGTAAATGGCCAGATTTTAAGTGGGGAGTAAATTTCTAGATTCCTGTTGTTTGGGAAGTCCTAACTGGTCATTGGACAGTCAGGACAAAAAAAGTGTTATGGGTGGTGAATATGGAAGTTTAGTTAATAGTGGCGCGTTGGCCGCGTTATAGAATACGTGGTGTTTTGTTGCTGTTGACGTGCCATGTTTAGTCAGTGTTTGTGCTCTCTTGGCTTAGTGGCTGTGATGTAATTTCTTGTTTCCCTTTGCTACTGGAAAATGCTGATATTACAGAAACAGAATTCTGTAATGACCAGTTGACCCTGCAGCAAGCAGGTTTGGGATACCCTACAATAGAGAGAAAGTTATTGGGATGGATTTCTAACAGAAGTTGCTAGTTGGATCTCATGTTATAAATCTTATTATGCCTTTACAGGTAATTAAGGGAGATTTTTGTTATTTTTTTTGTTATGTGATTAATATCATATATTTGTGATGGATGTTGCATTTGAACAATATATAAAATAATAAATTACTACAGTGATTTTTCTCCAGCAATAACTCTATGTTATGCTTCTATGTATTGTGGGAATGTTTTCCCTTTGCTTAACTTTTTAATTTCCCACTTTTTCTTGAATATCTCCTTACCCTTGTCTTTATAAGAAAAGGATTGTTCTGAATACCTTCAGGCGTAATGTTTTTTCTTGCTTTAGACACTTCCATACATTTTGGAAAGCCACAACTTTCTTTAGTGTGGAATTTCAAAACTTCTGGTTCAATAGATGTGAAATTTATGTGTAGATTATTTATGAAAGAGTGTCTTTCATCCGTTAGCCTCATTAGATTGTTTCTACTCCTTGAAAATTAACATATACTTACCAGGATTTCCTGATTATGCAATAACTCCTATCTGAAACATGAAGAGATGTTGGGGAAGGAGCTACCAGAAGAGTTGAGGTCAGATTCAGAACTGGTTGCCTCTTGCTCCTAGTTTGCATCAGAAATTAC
The DNA here is from genome assembly GCA_011057875.1 of Pterocles orientalis. Lineage (NCBI taxonomy): Eukaryota > Metazoa > Chordata > Aves > Pterocliformes > Pteroclidae > Pterocles > Pterocles orientalis. Next base: position 88,872 of record WKFP01012498.1, read on the forward strand.
TATTGTTGGTTTTTTCCCATTAACTACCCCCTTCACTATCTGCTGCCCTTTCCAGGGTTAGGAAAAAATACTGCTAGAGGGATTTGGACAAGAGCCTGCCTTCACAGTGGTAGAAGACAAAGTGGCAAGGAAATAGGATGGTTTTAAAAGGAAAGTTAAAATGGAGGGGAAAAGTTAGGAAATACAAATTGTCTTCACGTCACTGTAATATGTAGAGCTTTTCTGAAAAATATGAAATGTATTTATATGATGGTGTGTTTATCTCATCTGACTTCCTGGTATTTCAGACTGTCTCTCATGTTGTATCTCAAGGGTAGGAAGGGATAAGATCTGGAGCAGAGGAAATGCTGTAAGGACTTCATAGTTTCAGAAAGTGCCTAGAGGAACTCTTCAGAGAACAAAGCATTGTCAGAAAACATGATGGTATTACTTGGGGGCTTGTCAGTCTAGACATCCTGTCTCAAGCTTGGGTGGTTCAGAATTGTACTTTAATACAGCTAAGGGATTTTGAAGGTTGAGTGTTTGTTCACAATCATTTTGATAATATGTGTGTTCAGGATGGTAGTGCCTAGAGAGGAAGCAAAGCTGTAATATGTAGAAATCACAGAATCACAGAATATTAGAGATGGGAAGGGACTTCGAAAGATCATCTAGTCCAATCGCCCTGCCAGAGCAGGAACACCTAGATCAGATCAAACAGGAACGCATCCAGGCGGGCTTTGCATGTCTCCGGAGAAGGAGACTCCACAACCTCTCTGGGCAGTCTGTTCCAGTGCTCTGTCACCCTCACCTATAGAAGTTTTTTCTCATATTCAAGTGGAACCTCCTGTGTTCCTGCTTGAACCCGTTGCCCCTTGTCCTATCGCTGGATGTCACAGAGAAGAGCCTGGCTCCATCCTCCTGACACTCACTCTTCACATATTTATAAACATTAATAAGGTCACCCCTCAGTCTCCTCTTTTCCAAGCTAAAGAGACCCAGCTCCCTCAGCCTTTCCTCATAAGGGAGATGCTCCATTCCCTTAATCATCTTCGTGGCTTTGCGCTGGACTCTCTCCAGCAGTTCCCTGTCCCTCTTGAACTGAGGGGCCCAGAACTGGACACACTATTCCAGATGAGGTCTCACCAGGGCAGAGTAGAGGGGGAGGAGAACCTCTCTTGACCTGCTGACCACCCCCCTTCTGATACACCCTAGGATGCCATTGGCCTTCTTGGCCACAAGGGCACAGAGATGTTAGTAAGCATTTTTTGTTGCATACTGGTTGGGAATCCAATTTCTAAACAGCATTGTGATCTGTGCGGCTTCATATGCCGTCTTTTATGGGTCTGCCTTGAGGGACGCCTCAGAGGAGGACAGCCTGCAGACTTCAAGGCTATACACTAATAATGGAAAGATGTAGCGTGCTTGGGAGCTTTCTTAAAATACAAGCAACTGTATAACAAACGAACAAGCTGATCATTGCCTGTGAAAGTGTATCGATTTAGTGCTGAGAGTGGAAGAGCAGTGAGGACATGAAGCCCTGAGGTGTATGCACAGCCATCAGTGCCACCTCCATGACAAATTAATCTCAGAGTTCTTGGAAGGACAGGGTGTTCGTATTCATTTCAAGCTGAGGAGCCTCTATTAGTTCACCTTGTCAGTGCTTTACTCTGCTGTACCATGAAGGACAGGCAGTGTATTTCTATGCTGTCAAAAACTTTAGGCTGTGCTCTGTGTGTGAGGTAGAATAAATGTTCCTTGGGGCCAGAGTTGCTTCTCTGTAGTCTGTGATGCACCAGTGAAAGAATAACCCATGCTTTTATGGGCATAGTAAGTGCCAAATAGTGTAGGTTCTAATTGGCAAGGGATATTCTGCAAAACAGCCTTTATTGCTACCACCTCTGGAAATTGAGACACCCTGGCTTTTGTGCAAGGTAGAAAATAATTTGGGCTGACCGGTTATGTAAGTTTGTGTTGGTCAGTTCTGCCTATCTGCCCTGTGCAGAATCATTTTTCTGAGATTCCTGTTCCAAATCCTTTGTTTACATATCTAATTGTGAGTTTGCTGTCCTGTCAGTTCACCATTACAGTTGAGGAGATTGTTTTCATCATAAATCCTATGCTTCTGGGTGCGCCTCTGGTGTTAATGAGGGGTTGATGCTATGCTTGTTAATGACTCAGGCTATTTTGAAATACTTACAAAACCAGTATTTAGTTTTGTTATACTTTTTTTACTTCTAAAAAGTGGATTTAGAAGAGATTTTGAAACCAGTGACAAACTATTTTATGACATGTTTGAAGACTGGTTTAAAAATAGCTGTTGTTTATCATCGTTTTGGTGCATAGTGCTTGATTGTTTTTCTTCCACAACTCAGTAAGAATAGCAGCATTCAAACATTTGGATATGTCAATGAACTATATATCTGTTTCTTTCAGTATGTGTTTATGTGTAAACTAACGGGACATACTGACTTGAATGTTTATATTGAAAATAACTTCTGTTACTGTAAACTGACTCAAGTAAATAAAACTTTATCAATATTTGTAGTTTAGATTTTGACTTTAAACTGCTGAGTCATGTACTTCCTTTGGATGGTAATAAACATACTAAGGAAACATCTTTTTTGGAGCCATAATATAAAATGTTTTAGTTAGCTTTCACGGCATCAGCTGTGATATCACAGTGAATTTTTTTTTGCCTTTAAAACATTGTATAAAAATAGAATATATACTTTATTATTATGGCTTACCTTTATATCAAGAAATGTAATGATAAATATTTGCTTTACATTAGCCAAATTTATGAAGAACTGAAAATCCTTTAACTAGTCTAAGCATGATCACTTTTTTGTTTTTGGACAGATGATTCCAAACAGCATTCATATCATAGCAGCAGTGTGTGCATGGAGTTGGTATGAAATGAGTCTGTGGTCTACAGTGCATTTTGTGCCAGAAGTAAAGAACATAGCTGGCAAATATAAAACCCTAGATTTTAAATACTGGTGTGGGAAAAGGCTCTGGTTGTGGTTTTGTATTGCTTAGAGAATTAAAACAGCTTTTAGTGATGCTGCCTGCAGTTTGCTTTGGTCTTCTGACAGTTTGCAGTCTCTTTTCTAGCTACTACTTTTTGAACTGAAAAAAAAGAGAATTTTTTAGGGTTTTTTTTTGTTACTGTTCATGTTCCACAAGTGCTATGCTGAGAATGTTTATCTCCTTGTTATCAAAGTGTCTGTTATAGTCTTGTTCCAGAAGATTTTAGGAGAGAAGCCTGGCTGCTTATGAAGCATGTAGCTGTTAAACTGGCCTTTCATTTTTCACTTACTTTATACTTCTATGAAATACATCATGGGTTATACTTTGACAAAGAGCACTGGTCTGCACATTCAGAAGTATTTCCAGCATTTATAGCTTACCATAGCATGTGTTTTACATTAGTTAAACCCGATTTTAAAGTTTTTATCTCATGCTGTCCACAGAGCTATTTATTCTACAGTGTGTGTGGTGCAATTAAAGGTGATAATTTGGAGACTTTGCTGCGTCTTTCAGTAATTGCTGTTCAGCATTTATAGCAGTGTACGAATATTCCTTTATTAGCCACACCTGGTATATATCCTGCTTACTTTTGTGCTCTGCTGCTGTTCCATAGTTACAAATAGGAGAAATAGTTTACTATTGCAACCAGTTAGAAGCATAGAATTAACAGTATTCTGTTCTTCTCTGTAATATTTCCTGTGTTTGAGAGGATTAGAAGATTTATTCCTACCACTGTCCTCAGCTGTTTTCTCTGTACAAGTTTATCCTGAATGTATTGGGATAGTGTGGTGTGTGTTGGAGCTCTTTGTAGATGCTTTTATGCTATGACGTTCACCAGTGTTTGAAATAACTGATACTTCTGTTTGCATCTGCTGCAGACAAAATTTTGGTTTTGTATACTCTCATAAAAGAGGTTGCACCAGTGTACACTGTAGTTTTTAGTGCTGGCTTTCTCTTTTGAAGCTGAATCTGCGCTGCTTTGAGTTACAGATCCTGTTTGTCAGCCTACGTATGTGAAAGTCTCACACCAGCATTTTCTATACCAGTAACTAAAAATATTGGTGTAGACAAGGCCTTGAAGTAACCAGACCTTCATCATGCAGCTACACAGTGATAATCCATAAAACATGGACAGAACTGCTGGAACCAATTAACTTAAAATTACAGGGAAATCATTAGTGTTGGCTGTGTAATGCAGTTACATGCAGTTCTTTTGGGCTTCTTGGTGAGGTGTCAGCACATTGTGTCTTGTAACTCTTCAGCCTTGTCTCTTGATACAGCAAGGTTTTGGGCTTCTTGTGAAGTGTCTTTGCTGTTTTGTATAGAGAATTATTGTATTCAACATATCCTTTTTATGAATATGTGAAGTTACGAAACAGTTTTTCTGCATCTACTTTAGATAATTGTCACAATTGTTCTGCAGCGTTCGGCTCTGGACACTGGCGAGTCAGTCTGACTCATGGGGGCATTCTGACTATCTTCTTGCACCATTTCAAAAGATATAGGAAAGCTTGAAGCCTAAATCTTAGAGCTCTCCAGATAATTTTCCTTTGAATATGAAGGTTAAACAGCATAATTAACAATATAAAGCTGAATAGTTTTTTGTTTTTGTCACAGCTTCATCTGAACTTCTGTATATAAAGGCTCAAACCATGAACACTCTCAAACTCAGTTTACAAAGTTTGATCATGTTACTATTTGTATTTTTAAACTGCAGTAGCTTCAGTACATTCTTTCTTACGATTTGAAAATATGACTTGTCTTTGCTTTATTAGGATCTTGAAGTTTGGTTTGGCTTTGTGTCCTAGCTGTGGAAGCTCTCTGAATGTACCTGTGGACATGGCTCTTGTTTAGTGAAGTTGGTTGAAGAGAGCCTTTTCTTCATCATTATTAGGGAAGTATTAGTAACAGAAGTTGATAGTTCTGGGTCTCATCAAGGTATGATTGAACACATGGGGGTTTTTTATCAGAGACAATGTTCAGTGCCTTTAGCCTGAACAAATTGATAGTGTATACCTGAGGAACCTTCCCCAGTTCCTACCAATTCTGAAGTGCATATGTACCTATGAATGAAAGCAAATTTGTGTGGTTTGGGGTATGTAAAGATCTTGAGGAAAGCATCTAACCTCTACTGTTATAGACTTGTAACTCCAAAATTAAGTGCTTGCCTAGCAGTTCACATATGCATAAAGGAATGTTTGCGTATATTTTAGAGACTTTCTGAAGAGTTAAGCTACATGTTTTTTGTGTCATTGCCTTTAATTTAGTAGTCAGCCATGATTGATATAAAACAGGTGATTTCTAGGCTTTGTTGTCTGTTTTGGCTACCAGTCTTGTGTAGCTGGCTTTTTAGTGCGTGTACAAGATTTAATCTTCTTTTACAGGGTTAGAGCTTGAGATGCAAATGAGAGTGGACAGTGACTGTGACTGCTCTGCTGCTGGTAATGTGTGTTACAATTCTTGTGACTCCTGGAAACTTGAGACTTGTTGACTCCCTTCGTGTGCTGGCAGTAACTTGGCTTTGCATAGGTTACTTACTGGTTCTCTATGTCACTCCCTTAGTGAAATTTGAATCCTCTGATCAAAAAGGGAACTGCACTTTCAAAGGGTTTTGCTATATCCTTTATTAGTCAAAGGCTAGCCTGGAGTGTTGTTTCTGGACTAGTATACAATTTCACCAACAGAATAAAGTTAAGGGCAGACAAGTAGCACTAGCTGGCAACCTAAGCTATTTCAGTATGTGCAAGACCTGTCTCTTTTTTTTTTTAAATCATAAGGATTGTGAGGAGTGACTTCAGAGCAAGTAGTAACATCACTATTAACTGGCTGAAGATATGTTGCGGTGCCTTTCTTTGAATTCTGGGCCAAGAGCAGACCTGTAAGAAGTCTGCCTGAATTTAGGTGCTAGGTCTGTGGTAAACTGTGTTCCTCAGAGAGGGCTGTGTGAGTTGAAATGTTTATTGGATGTCATAAATGGATAAAAATATCACAGAAGTTGAGAAGTGCAGAGTTTTAACCTTTCAAATTGTATGTAAGATCTGATCACACACTACGTACACAAATTCTACACTTGAGTTAAACGTAGTTCCAATTTAAACATTGATTTTGGAAGTAGTTGTCTTGAGTAATGATTTTTGGGTAAAAATGTTTCCACTGTTACTCCTTAAGCTAAACTCAAAGAGATATTTGCAGATTTCCTTCTGTCTATTGTTGACTTAAATATGTATGTTTTGAGTAATTAGTTGAGTGACATATGAACAGTGACTTAGCACACATTTTTTTTTTAGCTTATTTCAAGGGAAGTATTTACACATAATCGTTAAACTTAGAGGAGCACAGTTCATATCAGCTCAGAATTGGAAAAAGTTGTTTGTTCTTAGTCCAGTAAAACTTCAGATATTGAAAGTAATATATTGAATTAAGCAAGGCAAATGAACCATCATTAATGTCTGGCTTGTTTTGTATTTGATATAGTGATTATAAATCAGAAGAAGAGCTAATCTGGTTTTGTGTAATTAAGTAATAATTTACAATTATCTGGGACTGCGTGGACTTCTGTAAAAGAAATAAATCAGTTGACCTGCAAAAGCTTCTCTGAATGCTTCTCTTAAATTTTGACTTTCTTGGATGTGTTTTAGTGATAATCTTGAAAAAAAAACAAAACCAAAAACCAAGCAAACATCTAGGGAATTAAATCAAGGTATGTTAAATAAGGCATAGGGCTGTTATTTTTCCTTTGCATTCTAGTTTACTTAAGAACCTTTATGTTATGTTCATTTATCACCTTAGGCAGACTGCAAGCATTTTATGAGCCTGTTTTAACTTAGCCAGTGTCTGTAGATTAGGCCAATACAAGAAGTTTTTGTGAATTTAAAAGCTAAAGGAACAGTCAGATTAGCATATACATTTCTAAATTAAGCAGTGGGTTTACAGAGAAGTCAGTAAACCCTTGATTTTTCTTCTGTGTTTCCCCCTGTCTCTACTTCAGTATATCCAGCTTATTATCAACTTGGTTATAACTCTTAAATACTTTCAGATATTAATTTATAGCACAATGTTGTCTTTAGCTGCAAACCTATCTGCAAAAAGTCTTTCTATACGAATGAGCATTTCGAGTGTTGATTTATTTAAAAATACTACAGGTCTATTTAATAAAATCTGTTTGCATGCTCGCTTTTGAAGTGATACTGCTGTGTAGTATGTATTTTCATGTAGATGACTCAAATATTTGTGTTTCTTACAGGAACTAAGTGATCTGCAGCGAGACCCACCAGCCCACTGTTCTGCTGGACCTGTGGGAGATGACTGTAAGTTCTTAAGTACATTGTCACAGCTGACTTCTTTTTCAGTTAAGAAAAAGCTCAGAAACTCTCTAATTGTTGTGTCTGTTTGACTTGCAGTGTTTCATTGGCAAGCAACAATTATGGGACCTGTAAGTATATAATTCATTCCCTGTACAAAATAGACCTTGTTTCCCTATTTGTGACAGGAGGATTCATTTGGGTTTCTGTAAACCTGTCGGGGAAGTTCATCTGTGCTGTGTACCCATTAAAGATTTATGGTGGTATTGTTGTTTGTAGCAGTCAGGTACTTGTTTCTTTCTGTAACTGTTCTAAAATCCATCCTCTCCATTAAATTTGGGATGCTTAATCAGTCAACTGCAATGTTTGAAGAAGTGATGTGGGTTGCAAAGTTGAAAAACTTGCTTTTCAAAGATGATCGTTTAAATTCTGGAAGATTTGTACATCTGAAAGGAGGAAGAGTGGGTGTAATCCAGTGTTAAAGTTGGTAACTGTGAACAAGAGCAATGTTGCACAGGGTGATTTTGGGGCTTTTAGAGCTTATTTGATGGCTGTGATGTGGTTCTGGCAAAAGCAGGTGGCTTTTACAAACTGTAGACCAGCAATTGTGGGTACTCTTGGTTTCTCTGTGAGAAAAGCCTGCTTTCCTTGGCTCAAAGGAGATCTCTAAGGACCCCATGTATGACTCTTATCAAGGAAATGACATAGAAAGGACAATAAATCTTAAGAACAAAGTTTTAAAGGAAGACTGGAAAGAATTTCAGCATAAAAAATAAAGAACAAGGGATGGGGTGTTTATTAATATTGTGGTAAGGAGTCTGTATTCCTAGTGTTTTCCTTTTGGACTTATTCATTTGAAATGCGAGTCTTCTGTTCAGATGGTGAGCTGAACCACCATGCAAGTTGAAATTTCGAGACAATTCTTAAACCATTAAGATGCAGCATCATGTGGTGGAGAAAAGTGAAATTGTGTCTGCTTTGAGACTGCATTTTTCAGCACAGCTGCTCTGAAACAGTGAAATATCAGTTACTAATTTGCCAGTGATATGCTGGAGTCTGTCCAACTTGTCAGTGGCCCAGAGGTAACTGAAATGATTGTGCAAGTTTTTCTGTATGATACTAATGCTTTTACCATTTTTCTTTAGCAACTTGTGTTCTTTCAAATACAAAGTCATCCTGACCCTTGCCCTTCTGTACTGCTTAAAGGTGAATGGCAAAACAGCAAAGAAGTTAACAAAAGCTTTTGTGCTGATTGCCACCAATAATGTCTTTGTCCTGAATGACTGATGATCTGAGTAAGGAAAACACTAGCACATAAATCCCAACTTAAATTCCATTTTTTTTTCCAGTTTGCAGTTCACCTTTTGTATTCTGTAGTGGAAAATCTTTCCTTTGCTTCAGGTTGAGACAGGGGGGTTTAAATTTAACAAGGGCTCAGAGAATAACTCTATTCAGAATAGCTGTTGGGACAATAGATAATTGATGTTTGCCGTGCTTGCAAAGGCAGGATGAGAGGATCAAAGCTGTGATGATAAGGGGAGGAACTGCTAACCCAGACGAGAGGAGAGAATAAACACCTGCAAGGCCGCGGAGATAGGGAGGGCTGCTTGGGCCTCAAGCAGGCCCCAAACAAGCTGGGCAGCATCCTGGTTCTTTGGACTGAGACCAAGAGACCAGGAGGTGAGAAGTTCAACTCCAATGAAGACTCATTTACTTCATCCTGTCGACCACCGGACGACCACCAGGGAGCACTACGCAGGCGCAG
>WKFP01012499.1:0-68502 GCA_011057875.1 Pterocles orientalis
CTAATTGTGTATCACCTATTCTCTCCCTCCTGTGGGGCCATTGGCTGGGAGTGTGCTGGGCCTCTGGCCATCAGGTGTGGAGGGGTAATATCACTGTGTATCACATTGCATCTTTGTATATAGTATTATTTCTAATATTATTGTAGTTTAGTTATTAAACTGTCCTTATCTCAACCCACGAGTCCTCTTTGCCATTTACCTCTTTAATTCTCTCCCCTATCATTGGGTGGGGGCAGGGACTGTGTGAGCGGGTGTGTGTGGTTTGGCCCCCAGCCAAGGGCCAACCCATCACATAGGTAGTTACACTAAAATCAGCATACAGCAAGTTGGCAAAACAGTTATTGCTTACAATAACAGCTTAACATCCTTTCGTAAAAAGAAAACCCACTCTTGAACCAGAGAAAGTGAGCTGAATTTGCAAAGATGTTACCTTTTATTTCTTGCTGGACCCTCTGAGATTGCTCCCAAATCAATTTACTCTGCAGAACAATGGAGCCATTGTCTCCAGGCTGGCAACAGTCATTTGCACAGCTTGCCTCAATGAATATTTTGTCAGAACGTTTTTTGCATTGTCAATCTCCTACCTAAGCACCCCTCCCACCCCCCTGCCCAACTCGGAGCTAATTAGTAATGCTTCTTTTCTTCTTGAAAGAAAACTTTGCCCTGCTAATAGGTAACTCTTGGCACTATGAGAGAAACAGCCCATGGAAATATTCTTGTAGTAAAGATGGAGCAGGAGGAAGGGACTGTTTTTTGGAGGTTCTTCTGGGATTATTGACATGTTGAACATCAAATATACCATGGAAAACACTTAACTGACTGCTTATGTTCCTCAGAACTTGTTTTTTTCCTTCATCTCTGCTCTTTACTGTGTTATGTCAAAATTGGATATACTTTATTATAGCTCTAGTATAAAGTCAAGGGTTCACCAGACCATGTTATGTCACACCCACCATGTGTTAGTTTATTATCTAAAATTCCTCTGTTTTGCTTTCCTTTCTTCTCCACCCACACCCAGCACCCCTGCTAGTTCTTTTGTGGATGCTGCTGCTGTCTGAGCCCTTCAGATGAGCTCTGGAAAAAGCACTGTGAGCAATGTGGTGGCCTCCTTTGGGCTGAGTCCCTTATGATGGTAAAACGTAAATTATCTGTGTTTGTACAACCCAAGATTCATTCCTGTTTTATTGCGAAGAATGGCTCAACTAAAAATCTAATTTACAGCGTAGTCTAGGGGAAACACTTAATTATACACCAAGGAGGATAAAGTGATGAAGGGGGAAACAGCAAGCCCAAACAACATAAAAACAGACGTATGCTGTGGAAAGCCACAAAAACTGAAGCAGGCAATATAATAATTTATTAAAATGGTATATGTTTTTTCTTTCCTTTGAAGGAAGAGAATCGCTGTGCATTAGTGCTGCCCTGAACAAAGCCCTTTCATCTTTTTTTGGGATGATTTCGTATTTAGTGGTATAAAAATAATTTTAATTCAAATTAAAATTAAGGCTGTTTTGAAATCACCTCAAGATATGGTCATCCCTGACTTCTGATAACTTATTCTCCACATACTGCTTTTCATCGCTGGGCATTGTGTTCTGTTGTAAACTGCATCCTTTTATTCATGAGGAGTCTGGCTGCCATCTCATGCCAGAGTAATTCAGTAAGGTTGCTCTTGATTTTGTCAGCATAAGGGAGATAAGTCATGTTTGCCTCCTTTATTAAAAAATTCCATCTTATGGTGTTAATTACTGATGATAATGAAATGGATATAGCAGTAAACCTGAGCAGAAACTCCTACATTTGGTGCAGAAATTCTCATAATTATTCCTTGTCTATTGGAGTTCTTGGATCTCTGGAATTTGATTATTTGTGAAATACGGTGCTTGCTTAAATAGAGGAATGAATTCTGCAACCCATAGACGTCATCAAGTTGGGTGACACTGAACATGTACAAGTTATAAGGGTTTTGTTCCTGGTTGTAATCTATGGTATTTTTAATGAGTGCGTTGATGGACAAGACCAGTGTTACTGTCTAGTTTTTAGCATAGTTAGGTTTATCACATGCACAATCCTCATCTTTTCTTTCTGTGAATGCAAATTTCTATTAACTTGACTATGATTTCAAATTAGCGTGATTTACTGAGTAAAGGTTTTTGTAAAACACTTGAAACAATTTTTACTGAAATAGCTGTTTGAACACAACAAAAGATGATGTGGCTACTCTAGAAAATACTTCACTGAAAGCAGTTTTGGGTTTGCTTTTGCAAATAAATCTTTCTTCACCAGAGCTGAAAGGCAGCATCAAAATGTGCTGGACTGTTTTGTCTCTTGATAGGATCAAACTTGAGCTGTATATGGTTGTGAATTATCAGGAGTTAGGAGGTCAAAATGATCATGGAATTAAGGGATGAAAACAGGGTGACTGAGAATGTGATACTTCTAGCACTGACAGAAACTAATACTGACACAAGGGATTTTTTTTCTAAAGAACTACATAAGGTTTACATTGCTTTGGCATTCTTTAAAATAACAGCTTTTCCTATGTATGGCTTGCTCTGTGGCATCTGAGAAGGTGGAACATAAATTAATCTATGCTCTGAAGAGCTGGAACTCGAAGGATTGTGTTAAGCAATTATAAAGATTTAGAGTCTTAGCCCTGGCATCAAAACCTGTGGCGACTGAAGCAGGTTTATCTCTGGTCAGTAGTGGTCTGTGGAGCTATAGTTTTGGGCAGAAACCATGTGTGGCTTTTGCCCTGGCTCTGCCAGTAAGGCAACATATAGGATCCTGTAATTATGCTCTGTTCATCTACCACAAGTCTTGTCCAACCTGCAGATGATTTCCCTCCTGCAAAATATAGCAAATTTGTTTTACACCTATTACATCTAATTCAAGGAGATCAATGTGTCTTACAGTAGTTCTATATATTCTCCTGTCTGCTACTAAATGTGTCTCATGGAAGAATACACAGACAGAAATTGCGTAAGATCACTTAAGAAAAAAGTCACAGAAGTAGATTGTCCTGTTTTATTTGTTTGTAATTTCTAAGCATGACTCTCAATTATACATAAGATTCAAGGATTTGTCTCCAGTGAATAATCAATCATGTGAGGCACTGCGCTTTCAGGTGAGGTTCTTCAGTAGCTTTATCACTAATACCAGCATTTGTGGGAGGCTTTTGAGCAGTTGCATGAGAATGTATATAATCTTAAAGACTATGTTTGTAAGGAACAAGAATTCAAAAGCCTTCCAGTACTTTTCAGGCACTGTTATTAAATGATTTCCTGTTCTTCCAGTCCAGCTGATCAACTATGGCATTAGCATCATGTGAGAAGTTATGGCAATGTGTCCAGGGTCTGTAGCTCAGCTTCCCTGAGGAAAAGCCAGATGCAGATTTTAAGAGGATACCTTTACTGTAGTCTGAGGTAGAACTGATTCATGTGAAGACTCGGGGATGATAGGTGTAGCAAAGCTCCCCTCTGAAAGCAGCCACACTTTGGGGGCATGGTCTGAGCTACTGAGTGCACATGTGGGATCCTGAATGGGCTTGTCCAGGCCCTAATGGGGACCAGGAATCTGCAGTCTCATTGCTATGAATAACAGATGGGTCTAGCTCAAAGCTAGTTTGAGTGTTTTCTTATGTACTGCAGTTCTTGACTGCATTGCAGATAAACTGTATATATAACTTGGTTTATGTGTGTACATGTTTACTCACCCTGAAACAGAGAAACACAAAGACAGTATGCAACATTATCCCTACTGTACAGAGACTTCCAATAGAAATAAGCTGATTTCCAGGGAGGAGCTGTGCCTTATTGGCCTCAAACCAATAACGTTTCCCAACTGCTTAGTAGGATATCCTACAGTTTTGACATCAACTTGCATCATCTGGAAGATGAGTACATGCTTGTGCACTGCAAAAATAGTTGAGGAAGCTGTCTGACTTGCCCTTCCTTGTGTCCTGTGATAAATAGGTAGTTCCTGTGAGTTTCTTACATTCGTTAATGTTGGGTGAACTAGATTCACCTTGGGTAACGAGTGAAAATTGGAGAGCATGGTGTACGCCCAGGCTGTCAATGACCTTAAATTTTAAAAAGGCTTCCTTTATTATGGCCTTCATTAGCTCTTTGAGGGTGTAACTGCAATTTCTCTTTATTTTCAATGAAGAGTTCAAGAATGTGAAACTAGTAATATGTGGAGTGCCATAAACAATAGAGTAATCTGTAACAAAAACCCGCTATGTGTGCTCCTGGCAGCCATGGGGGGAAAAGTAGCAATTTAGCCAAATGTTCAGAGCAAATAATCTTGTGCCTTTTCCTCTCTTTTTGAAGTTTCTGTGAGAGTACTGCAGAGCCAGACTTAGTTCGACATGACTCTAATTAGTGACTGAGAAAAGAAGGTGAATATGTGTGTCAGCTGGAAAAACGTGCCTTCAAGGACTCAGCTCTGATCTTGGATCCGATTTCAAATTGGCTGACTTGCAAAACAGCCCTTTAAACTTAGATACTGCTTCAGAAAGACTGCTGTCAAAACAGTAGAAAAGATAAACAAAGTTCTATATAGCTAACCCTGTAGTGTATGCAAAAAGCAGCTCTAGGAGCAGCATCGCTGACTGTTATAAATGATGTGCCATAGGCAACCAACTGTGTAGATATAAAGCTTCTTCCTCTGGAAATGCACGTGCATCCCTTTGTGTTTGCTGAGGTGTTATCCAAACTCAAATATACAATATTTTCTTGGTAACAGAACTGCATTTTAAATGCTCTAGTGACTTTATCAGTCTGGAAGAAATGCAGTTGGCTGCTATATACATTTGAAAACATAAGAACAACTGCACCTTTTTCGAGCAGGATCATGTGGGATAGAGATAGGAGAAGTAATGCTTGTCTGTGGGAAATGGTGAGATTTCTGTTGTGTAACCTCCTAAGTGGCCCTAGGCAATTTCATCCACCTCTTCCAGCAATTAATACTTTTTTTTTTCCTGATGTATCCATACATTTATGAGATGATTTGATCTTGAGTTTTAATATACTGCTGTTTTGGGGTCAGCTTTACTGGCTTAGTAGTTCTACAGTTATGAAGAGTCTGTAGGATTCAAAGAGAGCAGAGTGGTTTATAGGCTGATGCTAGAAAGCTGCTCAAAACCTGGAATTCTGGCATAATAACAAAACAGAGTGAAAGGCAAACTCATCACTGTTTAGATTAAACAGTCTCTGTGTGTGTGTATTTTTCAATAGAAAGTGAAACAAGTAAACACCTAATGTTGGTGGTAACTGATCCTTTTTTGACATGAAGCAAAATAAATTTTTGGATTATTTTGCACTTCTCCCCTACCCCCCAGAACAGATTCTGAGAAATATGAATTCACACAAGTTGATGACTCATTTTGAAAAATGTAAAATCAAAATATCTTGGTATTTCCCAAGAGAATAACTTAATCTGAAATGTCAAAATTAAGTATTTAAGTCTCTTAATGAAGCCCCATCTGCACTTCTGTTTAAAACCCATTTGCTGAATTTAACATAGATTTGTGAAAGTTTTTGTTCCCTCAGAACTCCATTTCTGAGTTTGGTAACGGATGGGGAGCAAATCCTCTATTACAACTTATTTGACTGTAGGCAAACCATGCTCTGTCTCCAGTGTTTGTGAGGGGACACTGTGGGCTTGTGTATTTGGTTCTTCTTTCACATAATAAGGCAAGTCTGGGCCTTGGACAAAAGCAGACCTTGTGGCTTAGGTCTGTGGGGTTTCACGAGTCTGCACATAGTGTTTGGAAGCAACAGAGCTGGAGAAGCAGTCTGCCTGATGCTGCAAAACAAAGCTGTTATTCAGAGCAGTTCTGCATCTGTGAGTTATAAGCTGCAAATTGCTATTGCTGAGCCTGATCTTCTCCAAGTACATACACACATGTTAGCAAATTAGAGCAGGAGTACAAGTAGCCTGGCACTCCTGGCTCAGTTTACTCCCAAAGAAATGACCCACCCTCACAGTCTGGATTTCTTTTGGCTGCAGAGAAGCAGGACATGAGTTTAATATTCTGGATAATAAACAGAATGCTGAATTAAAATCAGGATGGTGCACCAGAGAGGGAATTGCTTGTGCTGCTCTGCTTGCTTCTCTTTGGGCTTCTTGCCTAGCTGGCCAGCACCCAGGCAGTGCAGACTGCTGTTTACTCCAGGAGACCAGCAACTGAGGGAAACTGGTTGGGAATTAAGTCCTGATTCCTATTCCTGGTGATCAGGGCACTTGCTGAGTGTGGTGGGGAGTTGATGGTCTAAGGAAAGCAGCTTGCCAGGGCTCCACAGCAATGGCAGCTTCTCAAGGAGGGGGTGGGGCAGAGCATTGGGATGCAGTGGTGCATAAGGCCAAGTCTAAAGCTGTAACAGAATGTTATTTTGGAAATCCTGAGCTGATTCAAATAACAACAGAGGAGGCTGCTCTGTGGGTATGTGGGGACAGGGCAGCAGAGTGACGCTGCATGTGAGGCTGCCATGGGGCGCTCTAGCTGTGTGTAATGGTGAATACATCCACAAGGAAAAGACCATGAAAATTACAGCAGGGGGAAAGAGTTGGAAAGGCTGCTAATGTCCACTATTACGTACTCAAGTGCAAGAGGAGTGGAGCATGGAGGTGAAAATGGAGAAATGAGAATATTCCAGCAGTGGGCAAAAAGGATTTGGAGGCTGAAATTGTCTTGTGACCAAAAAATACACTTGTGGGAGCTGCTTCTACTACAAATTACTCTGACAACCACTGAAAAAGTAATTACATTCCTCTGTGCCTTAAGGTTCTCCCCTTCATAGAATGGGGAACTGACAATATTCAATCTCATGTTGCATGTGTTCCAGTTACTCGTGATTGGGAAGGTCCAAAACCCCCAGTTAGTCTGAGTCTTGTTATACTGAGTCTTGTAAACAGCAGAAGAGCCCAGGCAGCTTCAAAAATAATTAATCTGCAATTTAAGTGTATTTATGTATCACTGTAGGGAAGCTGTTTGAGTCCCAGCAATATGTTACAGCTTAAAAAGGAGGACATAGGTCAGAAGTGAAGAATAACTGTGAAATGGGAAGAATCAAATGAAGCTCGCAGGATAGTAGTTCTTAGTCACAGACAGAAAATAGTGGGAGAGGATTTTTCCCAGTATCTGGTAGAACTGAGAATAGTCTGTCTTCTTTCCCGACCTTTCAGTGCAGATAAAGATTAAAAATAAATAAGACTTGGGATGCTTAGGGGGAAATGGCACAGAATTAAAATGGATTATGCTGCTCTTGCTGTGAGAATAGAGGTGTTCATAAGTTCTCAGTCTGTAACTTCTGTGGCTAGATAAATTGTGTACTGTTAATTTTGTGATTTGGAATCTTGGTGTTAACAGGATTATTATTCTGTCCACCTAGCCCAAATGTGGGGGTGTGTGTGGTGTGGCTTTTTTTTCCTTAAATGAATAGTGCAGGCAGAGTGCTTTCAATCCCAATCTGTTTAGAAGGAGGGTTGTTAAATGGGAAGTGGTTTATTGATGACTATTTTCACAAGCTGTGATAGCTTACCTTTATCATTTTAAGAGATTCTTGTTTTGCCCTTTCACGTAGTGCAAGGTCATGGAACAATTGATTTGGCATTTGGTACAATTTGCAGGTAAAGGGATGGAAACCATGAGTGAGGAAGTAGAATGGTTGCAGTGTTTATTTTACTTCCCCCTGCTCTCCTCTCTCTCCCAAATGATTGCCTGCTGCATTTGCAAGGAAAATTAATAACTAGATTGTCAATTTACAGATTTCTGCTTGATCAGAGGTTGTGTTAGATCCAATAGTTTTTTCCAGCAGGTGCCAAAGGCAGAATGGTATTTTTTTCTGCTGTTACCCATCCCCTCCATCCCTCTTCACTAAGATAGCAGCAAATCCATGTTGCATGCTTTTGTCAAAAAGTATAATACAGTGTTTAGGATGCAGTGTGCAGTTATTCTTTATACTTAACTATTTTTAATCCTTTGTAAGGCTTTCCTCTAACATATGACAGTTTTAAAGTTGTAAACCAACGTGACTTGACTGTTGTCTGAAGATACAATTGTAATTTTATTTTAAAAACGAAAACACACCACAAACCAACACCCAACAAAGAATGCAGTGCTCTTCTATGAGAAGATAATCTATTGTGATGTTAGATACTAATTTGCAGTCAACATAATCTGTCTCATGATGCAGTGGCTCTTTCCCCATGGGTGACAGGGAGGTCCTGATGTAATTTGAGGGATGACAAAGCTAGTGGGGATTTTTATGCAGTATGGGCAGTGGTTTGGCTTTTGGGTTGGAAACATGGTAGCAGCAGCCCCGTGACAACAGCTCTGTTTGACACTTTTGCCATGACTCAGTTCCCTAGCAACCGCAGCTGGCAAGCGAGGGTGTGCTGGCAGGGATGCTGTCCTCCCACCTCAAAATGCTGCCCTCCGCATGCTGCTGAGGACTGGGGGAAGAAAATGGCCTGCCTCCAGTCAGGACTGTGTGCCTGAACAACTGGATGGCAGCTGTTGTGCAAATGGCAGGCATGCTGAAAAACTGCTTCTGTGTGTGCCTTGGTTTTAAGAGCTACAGTGCTCTCTAGGATTAAATACTTTGTCACAGATATTAGCCAGTGTTTATGATGGGTGTTGTCCAGAATATATCATAATGGTTAAAGATTCCTGTAAGAAACACTATACTTGATACAGGGGGCAAGAATAAAATATAGACTGCGCAGTTTTCTTTCCTTTTTCTTTATTAAGAGGAGTTTGTGGCTAGAATAATCTGTCGTACAGCAGCTGCAAAAAAACAACCTAGCCCCTGCAGTATAGTATCTAAGATCATTCTACTTTAAGGAAACACTATAAGGACCAAATGGTCCTTAACTTTATTTTCATAACGTAAATAGAGTAAAAAAAGAAGGCTTCAGTAGATTTTTCTCCGTGATTAGTGATGCTCAGGCACTTTAGGCTCTCTCTCGCAAACAGTAGCCCAGACCTTTCGGTGCGATCTCACTAGATAAGAGATAGCTTCTTGCTCTTTCTTAAGGAATGTTTTCTGTTAAGAAGCCCTATTTACAGTGTGAAAAGAGTTAATTATATCCTGTGCTTAATGAGTTTCTGAGAATTCCTCTGTGAGACTGAGAACTGTTGACATGTCATAGTCAAACAATTTGCTGTTATCCCTGACTTGCTGAAAGGCTGCAATTATTTTACCTTTGTAGGTGCTGGTAGTGAAACAAGGGTGGATGATAGGAATGGGAATTCCGTGAGAAAATTGTGCCACAAAACACATGCAGTGCAGCTTCCATGAGAAGTTTCTTTAATTTTTGTAGCCTTGCTCTTTAAAGCTGCCAAGCTTCAGGAAAAGTAATTGTGTATAATGAGGACTACCTGTGCAATAGGACCATTTTCAGAGGAAATGTGGGAGGAGGAGGAGGTGGTGATTCCCTTACAGCTAGTAAAAAATATGAAGATGTGTGATTATTTCTTCAGTTCATAATAGAACTGGGCATCATCTTTATGAGATAAGACAAGCTTATTAGTATTGCAGTAACCCATGGTCAATACAAGTATTACTTCATCTTGCTAACTACACTTCAAGATGTAGGGAGGGCTTAATCTGTTTCTTGTCATGCCTACCTAATTGTACCACTAATAAGGATCAGTTTTGAGGGCTATTGACTTTCATGCCTCAGTGAGAGCTGGGGATGCCCAGCACTGGACAAAATAAAACCTTTTGGTTGTTTTTTTCCTGATGTAAGTCAGAAATAAAAATCCACAGAGATGCTGGCATGGTTACAGTGAAAGAGGATGAGTCTGGACCACCCTACATTTGTTTTTTTTAATGGGGATACTGGCTATTGCAGTGGAAGTCTGCCTGTGTGAACAATAATGACAAATGAATCGGGAAATGAATGGAGAATAGCATGTCAGGGAAACAGCCAGGAAATGGCAGTTAATATTAACTGAAAGGAAAATGAGCTGTGTACAGCACTTACACAGCAAGGGATGAAAGAAGAGGAGCAATATAGTTAATATGGCTTCTCTCATCATATTTAGTTTTTTGATGGGGATGAAAGCCTGAAAATAAGCTGGAGGCAGCAGACATTGTTGTCTAATCCCTGAGTGTTTTCCCCTTTTCCAGTGTAACTAGGGAAACCTGGCATTAGTCATTACTTCAGGTGATTGGGGAGCAGGAGGGATTTATGGGTGAAAAGTGAAGGGTTTAGAAGTTAGTTGCAATTCATCTAATCACAGCCACTGAACTGACTTTAATTTGAGAGCATTTGGTGTGTTGTTGGCAAGCTTTCCATCTATCATAAACAAAGACACCAAACTAACAAAAACACTTGCCAATCTCCTTACCTCCTACACAAAAACATTAAAAAGACAAGTGGCAAAGATGTCTGCTGAATTAATACTGGCAGGGGTGGGAGAACATCTATTGATCTACTTCCCATAGGCATGTCTATAACTCAGATGTCTGTGTTTAGATGAAATAGCATGTACAGAGGAGTGGTTTGTTATTGGGAGAGAAGGAATCTGCCTTTAATAATCACACCCATGAGCAAAGCAGCTTTTAAAGCAAATCAAAGTGAAGAGTTTGGTCCAAATTCAACTCTGCTACAACTCCACTGAGGGCAGTACTGTTACACCAAGGATGGATTTATCTTTCAGACCTTCACAAAGGGGACATTATTGAGGCTGGTGAAATGAATAGTGGGTCTCAGGAGGGGATATGCAGAGCAGTAAAAGCCCTGGCCTTTTTTGCCAGGCAGGTACTGCAGACAGTGCAAAGGGCCCTGTGTTCCTCACAGGGAGGGATCTTTCTTTATGTGAAAGGGAAAAGTGGTGACGAGAGAGATAAATGGCAGCCTACCTGCCTATAGGAGAAGTCCTTAATGTGAAAGGAAATAATCAGCCCTTTGTTGGGGGAATGGGGGTGGAAACAGCCAGCAGCCTTGCTGAACAAATGAAAATGTTCAGTCAGGTTATGTGCATCAGTTTGTTGGGGCAGGAAAGGGAAGCAGTTGGAAAGATGGTGCAAAGCTCATATGGTACTGCTATTGTGTTTTATTTACAGTTCATAGCACTTTCAACTCAGAGTTCTTTGGCGACAGCCAAAGCTAAGCAGTACTAGACTTCCCCAGACAAACAGCCTTCCCCAAAATCACTGTGTGAAGTGATTCTGTTGATTCAGTAAGTGGTACTGTTCTCAGTGCCTCAATCCTGTAGTGCCATGAGGCCAGGGGACACTGCTGTCTGTCATTTAGATTGGCAGTAATCATGAGCTCTCGGTTACTTGAGACAGAAAAGATGCCTGTCCCTCTTTCTGGAAAAAATGGTGAGAAATATATTCATGTAGAGGGTCAGCTTCTTCAGCAAGAAAAATGTAGGTTGTTCTAAATGAGCCTTATGTCTGTTGCTTTGTCCAAGCCTGTGAACGTGTCAGGCTGAAAGTACCTCTTCTCTGCTTAAATTTTCACTTTTAAAAGTGGAAATAAAGAGAAAGGCACTTTGCTTTATGTTCTAGTCTTTCCAAGCTTAAGTAAACTTGGCTCAGGCTATTTAAAAAAGCAGAAAAACCCCTCATTTTCTGTGAGAACGTTAGTCTTCAAGTTTCTGAAGGGTGTAAATGCCAAGAAGAAAGAAGCTTCATTTTCATAATGAGCAACATGCTGGGAGCAACAGATTTAAATTGAGGGAAGAAAAAAATAGACTTTATATCATGAAACAGTCTTTCAATGGAGCCTACATGCTGTTGACATGCTCTGAGGAAGAGACAGAGCATGCCAGCAACTAGCTCTTTTAGCAGTGGAAAAGCTGAAATACTGAGCTGTGTATCCACTGGCCCTGGCAGTAGCTGGGAGCTAGCTAGTGATGGCGGGAAGGTCTGAGACCTGCAGATTCAGAGAGACTGGGGTTGTGATTTTATGTGCCTTGTGCTCAGTGCTGGTATGTGCAGGAGAGGCTTGGGTCATTGTTGTGTTCCCCAGCATGAGGGATGCAGGGCTTTTCAAGCTATAGGCATATGTAGGATTCCATGGTTGCAGGTTTAAAAAAACAGCCTGAAAAGCTATTGACTAGTTGTGAAATAATTTATTTTGATTTTTAATGTTAGTAATAGTCCCCTTTGACACTGGAAAGCTGAACTACCTGGAGGACATATGGAATGGTGATTAGGTGCATTGACTTGTGGCAAAACAAGGCTACAGAGATGATGGAAATAGTCAAACCCAGAGTTGCAATAGGAAACTCAAGCTGTGATTCTCCAAGTTTGAAAAGGTTGAGAAACTTGGGGTAGAGATTATTTAGGTCTTGGTTCCTGGCGTAGGGACTGGTAGCACAAGGCCTGTTCTGCCCAAACTGTGCCTGTCATCTTGCATGCAGAGTTTTTGTGAGAGGCATTAAGAAGCAGCCCCTAATGCAATCTGCACCTACCAGATGGGTCAGCTTTTGTTTGCAGTGTTCAGTCTCAGCTCTCTGCTAGTACTAATGTAAATTACACGATAATGCCTACCTGTCTGAACACAGACTCCCCCCTCTGCAACTTGCCGTACAATGGGGGCA
Source organism: Pterocles orientalis (assembly GCA_011057875.1). Taxonomy (NCBI): domain Eukaryota; kingdom Metazoa; phylum Chordata; class Aves; order Pterocliformes; family Pteroclidae; genus Pterocles; species Pterocles orientalis. The sequence continues at coordinate 12,566 of WKFP01012499.1, forward strand.
AAGCAACACGTTTTGGTGGAAGTAAATGAGACCCCTCAGTTACCTAATGGTTGCTGATTTTCTCTTCTGGCAAACAGAATTTGATGCTTCGTTGAAATAAGACTAGGTCAATTCAAGTTGTAGATTCCCTCATTTTTGAGCATGGTGTGAGGGTAGGAGAGAATTAAAAAGAAAACCCACACAAACCCAGAGAACATCCCCCCTCCCCGCCCCAAGCCTCCAGTAGTGGATATTATCCCATTGAAGACCACTAGTGACCTGCTCCTCATTCTGCCTTCCCCCTGCTTTGCTGAAGGCTTGGAGATGGAGCAGGAATGCACCAAACTGTGTATTCTCAGTCATAATGGTTCAGTGGGCAAGAAAACACCAGTGAAAAAACCCTGTCTCAGAAATGTTCTGCTTTAACTGCTCTTACTAGTTTCTCAGTGGTGTAACAACAATGCCTTCGAGTCCCTTGTCCTTCCCCTCCTTGGGGTACTGAGTTTGGGTTCATCTTCCAGTTCAGCAGAAAAGATGACTCCAAAGGCTTTCCCCCAGCTTGGCTTCCCTGTGCTGCAGCATAATTGGGTTTAGCTAAGGGCAGGTGCAGCCCTCCCCATGGTGGGATTGCTTGGCAGCGCTGGCCAGGAGACTAGATGCACGCACAGTGGCATGTGGCTGGGATGCCTGTCCTGGTAGACTTGCTAAGCTACATTCCCTCAAAAAAGGTGAAGAACCTCTGTTTATTCCTCTGCTCCCCTGATGCAAAGTGAGATGATGCTGTGAGGTGAAAGGCATGCAGAGCGTTTCTGATGGTACCCCCTCTATATTCAAAGATCAGCAAAGTTATTTTTGATATTTGCTGTCTGAGTTTTTAAATTCCTGAGGGCAAACGGGTCCCCCTCCTTCCGAAAAAAAAAAGGCAAAGCAGGTTCCTAGTCAGAAGGATTTATGACATTGGAAAAACCAGTAGTCCTGGCAGTGCACTAAAGGAACTGTCTGCACTCTCCAGATGTATGCTCTGTTCAGCTATTCGGATTACTGTAAAATCTACTCTAGGTGTTTGAATTCAAGCCATTGAAGCAAGACAGGGAAAATCAGCACCATAAAAAGGGAAGCATTTACAGGGCAATTGCCACTGCATGTGGCCAAGCTCTGTCTGCTGGGACAAACTTCTCAGTTAGGATTAAGCTTTTTCTGCACATAATGATAAACCTGCAGCTGTACTCATGCACAGATCAAGATTTCAGCAGGCAAATCTGAAATGAAGTTCCCACTGGGTCCCCGTAACCTTCCCACCTCATAAGGTGAACCATAGATAATTTGCTTGCATCTGAGAGAGTGATTAAAATGTACGTATCACAGGGCTGTTGTGAACGTTGCCAGCTACATCTGTCTTGTCAACACTGGAAATAAAGGTGGGAGGTAGCTTCCTAGGTTCTATACCTCTGGTGGCAGATGGGTGGGTTTCCCACTGCTGATGTGCTGAGCAGGCAGAACTGCGCTCTGCAAGTGCCACTGCTCCTTCCCCTCTGGCAGCAGGACCCCATGCTGGTGAGAGCTCCTCTGTGACCAGGGCTTCCTCTCGTCTGAGTGTTAGAAATGTCTGTGCTAGCTCCTCTTGCCTCCCTGAAGCTGAATGCCATTTCAAGTTCAAAAATTTCCTCTCTAATTCAATTGCTCTAATTCATTTAAAATGGAAACAAAATGCAGAAAAATGGAAAACTGATGCTTCTCAGTTACTTTTACCCTCTTAGCTTTCTCTCAAGCAGTAACAGAATTAAGTTTTATGGAAAAAGGCAATTATTCCACTCTTTGGTTTGAGACTAAATTTTTAGTTTGGAATTGTGTTATCAGATTAGGAAAAGTCCAAGGGAGAAACTTTCAAGAAAATGAAAACATTTTCATCTAAAAGTAGAAGTCCAGATTTTATACTAGCAGAAGTGATTTTACTGAGGAAAGGATTCGTTTACCTTTTTATCTTCAAAAAAGTTTTCCTTTCTAAATAAACTTTATGTTATACTTTCATTCTTCCCAGAACTTGTCTTAAACAAAACACCGAACTCAAACCCCCACCTTTGAAACCGGGGAAACTTGCCAAGTTCTCTCAAATGTATGGTTCCTATTATATACGTTTCCTTTTTACATAAAGAGATATGATACTTGAAAATATCTCCATTTTCTTTATAAGGGAATAAAATGAATGTATTTACCAAATGATCAGCTTAGACAACTTATGATTTTTCTTTTTAAGAGAAGTCTGCCAGCTATGTGCAGGTGGGTGTTTAATTCATACCGAATAATTTATACAAGAAATTTCTTTTTTTGAATTAACTTCTTTTTAAACATACTCTTAATTTCAGGCTTAACTCTGGTTTAACAGATGCTTTTGCCTGTGAACATATTAATAGTTGTCCTTCCTTTAACTAGTGTGTGCTTCCTGGCTTTGTCATCATGTTCCCATTTAAACCTCTGGGGGCTTTGAGGCCTTGTCATGGAAAAAGATTATTGTTGTGGGATGGAGCTTATTTGGGTGAAGCCAACAGGGAGCCAGTGAAGAGGAAGTGAGCTGGTTTGAGAGTGCTGGAGTTCATGTGATAAATGACATTTTTTACTACCCTGTCACTGCTGGAGCAGAGAGATACTTCTCCTTTCTTATCTGGGAAACCCTGTGCATGTCCTGGGTCCCTGGGGGGGGGGGGGGGGGTTGGTCGTAGCGGTTGGGCTCTCTGGCTGGAAGCAACCTAAAAAGACTGCTAGCCAAGGTTCAAGGAGACATGTCTGTGTTTTTATAATGGGTAATCCTGGAGGGGACAGAATGTCCTTGTGTCTGAAATATTTTTACCCTTCTGAACTAGAATGAAAACCTGAAATTTCTTATGAGGACCTGAACAAGTATTGTTTCATCATTTTCATCTTAAATTTACATTTGAATTTGGGTAGAATATACAATGTAAAATAATATCCCTCTATACTAATATTTAATGCAGCAAGGATATAAATGTGCAAAATTTTAACCAAAACAAAGCAACAATCTAAATGATTAATACTGAATTCTGTTCCATGGATCTTTTAGTGAAATCAGCACAGTATTGTGCAACATTTGATTTTGATATAAAGGTGACTTTTTAAATTGCAAAACATCTGAACAATGTTTTTGATTAGTTCTACAGCAAGTGCCCTGCAACAATGAGAGCTAATTTGACTGTGCCCGAGTCACTCTGAATTCTGTATTTCATGGACAACTCTGCAGTGGAACAGTGAAGGTAAAGACTCTCCAAGGGGAAATGAAACAACAAGGTGCAGAAAATGGACCATCAATGAATGTCAGACCAGAGGACTCTGACTTTGTCCTGTGAACTCCTACACTGGCTTTGCCAATTGGTTTGCATTATTGAGACAAGGAAGAATATTTTATATATGGCGGGGCAGGAGGGAAAGGACATGACTGATTCTGAGGGCAAGAGGGTTTATGGCTACCTTCAAAGGGGTGATGCTTGCTGACCTTTACCTTCATAGGCAGACAGCATTTTTCAAAGGTTTTGAGGCAGATCTGACCTTTCTGAAGACACCAGAAAGAAGAGTGGGCCAGTCCAGCAGGGCAGTTTGCCATCTGCAGGGAAGCATCAGCATAACACTGTGACAGGCACTGGGAATAAGTGATTTGTTTCTCCAGTCTTCAGGAGTGGTGGCTTCTTGTCAAACTGGTTACCTTGGAGCAAAACCTGGAAATTTGAGTTTGCAGGAGGAGAGCAGGAAGGGTGTATTTCTTGTCTGCCTGGGATGGTGGTTGTCTGTGCAGGTGTGGTCAGGGTCTGGCCAGGCTCCTGCACCCTTGGGAGCAGGTGGAGCAGGTCCTCCTTTGGAGAGGCCTTCACAGACGCCTGCTCTGGGGAAGCTCCAGTGCCTCATCCCCAGCACAGTTACAGGCAACTGGTACCTGTAATGTCTGGGAAATAGGGCGGAGTTTGAGGCATGATTTGTCAATCATTTGTCTCTACTCTGCCCTGGTGAGACCGCATCTGGAATATTGTGTCAAGTTCTGGGCCCCTCAGTTCAAGAGGGACAGGGAACTGCTGGAGAGAGTCCAGCGCAGAGCCACGAAGATGATTAAGGGAATGGAGCATCTCCCTTATGAGGAAAGGCTGAGGCAGCTGGGTCTCTTTAGCTTGGAAAAGAGGAGACTGAGGGGTGACCTAATCAATGTTTATAAATATGTGAAGGGTGAGTGTCAAGAGGATGGAGCCAGGCTCTTCTCTGTGACATCCAGTGATAGGACAAGGGGCAATGGGTTCAAGCTGGAACATAGGAGGTTCCACTTGAATATGAGAAAAAACTTCTTTACAGTGAGGGTGACAGAGCACTGGAACAGGCTGCCCAGAGAGGTTGTGGAGTCTCCTTCTCTGGAGACATTCAAAGCCCGCCTGGATGTGTTCCTGGGTGATCTGATTTAGGTGTTCCTGCTCTGGCAGGGGGATTGGACTAGATGATCTTTCGAGGTCCCTTCCAATCTCTAACATTCTGTGATTCTGTGATTCTGTGGTCAAAAAGTCAGAAATAAGGGCTGGGAGCTGTACTTTCAGGGAGGTAGATACTAATGTATTTTCCTTATGTAGCTATGGCTTGAAAATGTTTAAATTATATTGTAGCTGTAGCTTAACTTACTAATTATTCAGAGATATTAATTCCTAGATAATACAAAACTTTCTTGTAAGGACTGTCTGAAGGTAGGTGATGTTTCAGTGAAATTGGACAGTTTATCTTTAATTAGAAAAATCTTATAAGCTGCCTTAGTTTCCAAGAGTTTGGTCTTCCACTTAATACTTATGGAGCTGTGTGATGGCAAATTCATGTAAACCAGAGAATTGTTTCACTGTGGTGCAAAATTAAAGCATTATTAAATTAGATATTTATTAGAAAATTAGAGCTTCAATCCTCAATTTATACCTGAAGGAGAAATTTCATAGATCTTACAAAGTGTTTTCCCTGTATGCATTGTAGCCCAGTATAAATTGCAGAGCTCATCTGTGTTTGTAGCTCCTTGTGGAGCATATTCTTCCAAATTCTCAAAACATGAAGAGAACAGATGGTGAAAGCTTAATCTAAATAAAGTGAGTCCCAACCAGGGCTTTCAACACAGGTAAATCCTGGATGTTAAACCCACAAAGAATCCAAGAGCTTCAGGCATTACTTAGCTTTAGCAACCACATCTCTACACTACTGCATCCTGAAGTGATACCTTTCTGTATGGGAAGCTTCTGAGAAAATGCCCACCAACTAAGGCTGTTATGAGCAAGAGACCAAATTGTACAGAAGGCATATGCTGGAGCAGCCATGGAAACATAAGCTGCAGCACACTGGGCTTTCACACAAATCCTGGCTCTCCTGAGAAATTCATGCAGACTGCTCCACATAGCCTTGTCTGGGAGGCTGAAAAAAGGATGGTCTTCCCTGGCTAGCCTCAGCTTGAAAAAGAAAACAAAACAAAAAACCAAATTCAGCAGCAATGGCCTGAAGGGGGTCAATACTGTTCAGGTCTCAAAATTATTCCTTACATAGTAGCTGAGTCATGCTGTGATGGAAATCAGTTTCATTCTTGGAGTAGGGAGCTTATTGTGCTGATCAGAGTGAGGTGTGTTTTATTCTGCACTTTTGTCTAACAAACCCTGCTGGGAGTGAGAGCATTTTGGCCCTTCCTTTGGGCTAATTTCAGTGTGAGTTTAAGGCTGCTAGGTATTAATCACTTCCAAAAATCAGATTATTTGATTAGGAGCCTGTGAATTTTAGGAGCTCAAGTTTAAACTCTTAAAAATCATGGCTCAGTTTAACATGAAGCAAATCTTTGGATAAAGTTGGACTTTGAATTCTTTTTTTTTTTTTCAGTAGTGAAGATGAACTGGGGGTTGTCATATGCTGCTCCAACCTATGCTTGATCAGGTTCCTGTAGGAAACAAAGGGGAAAGTGGCAAAGGGGAGGCTTTCCATTGCTGATAGCATCTGGATCTCCCCTGCCCCAGTTGCTGAGGCTGAAGCAGTGCAATTGCACAGACTGTTTGCTGGCTCAAGTACTTTCTAAGTAGCTAGAAGTCATTGACAGGTCTAGAAATAATCTGTAGATTTCTGTAGTGGTCTTGCCTACTCCCATTACATACTGTGATATTTTTTTTTTTTTTTCAGAGAGCCACATTAGATCAGTGAGCTGTGGCTATTTTTAAGGGCACCAATGAATCTGTTTCTGTTTTTCTTTAATAAACCTTGTTAACTAGGGTTTAAATAGTTTCAGAAAATGGTGCCAAGTGTCTGTGGAATAAACAAGTTTTCCTCAGACTGATTAAGGTGGGACATAATAAAACTAACCTAAAAGTATATTATTACTTTCCTCATGCCAATGCATTCAAACTGAGTTTTGGACTGTGTATTAATGGTACAGACCAAGTGTTTCACCATTTGTTCACTATGGATGTTGCATGAGCATAAAGGAATATTCCAAATTATTTCATGGTTGTATCTAGAGAACATGCAAACTTCTGTAAAACAGCCATGAGTGTTATTCCTTGAAAAGTTTAGCTGGAATACCTGCCTCCGGTATGGTGCAAACACATGCAAATAGTGCTCCTTACATGTTTGTTTGAAGCCAACCCACATTGCTAACAATTAGCTTTTACAGTTACCTTCTCAGAATACAGGGATCTGTATACAGGGAATCTGTATCCATTTTCCTGCATGTATACTGAAATCCTCTTCCAGTGTTTAAAATGTCAATATTCTGTGTCCTCTAGTGAACCAGGTCAGTGTGAAACCCTGCCAGATAATGGTATGTGGAGGGATTGTGCAGAGGTGGAGGATGTTTGTTTTGGGACAGATTTAGGGAGCTTGAGGGTCCATGGCAGGTTCTCTTACTGATTTTCAGGCCTTTTTGTGATTTAACCCATCAGGCAGCTAAACACCACACAGCTGTTTGCAGTGGGATGGAGGAGAGGATCAGACGAAAGGTAGAACTTGTGGGTTGAGATAAAGATAGTTTAATAGGATAGAAAAGGAAGTGAAGTGGAAGGAAGGGAAAATAATAATATACAAAACAAGTGATGCACAATGCAATTGCTCACCGCCTGCCGACTGATGTCCAGCCAGTCCCTGAGCAGCTGCGCTGCCCTTGGGCCAACTCCCCCCAGTTTTGTTGTTCAGCATGACATCATATGGTATGAAATATCCCTTTGGCCAGTTTGGATCAGCTGTCCTGGCTGTGTTTCCTCCCAGCTTCTTGTGCATGCCCAGCCTCCTTGCTAAGTTGCACTGCTCGCAACAACTGAAACATCAGTGTGTTATTGACATTATTCTCACCCTAATCCAAACCATTATATTATACCAGCTAGTAGGAAGAAAATTCTAGCCACAACCAGGACAGGCCTGTAAATATCAGGGTCTCGGTGCTTGCAGACAGACCCTTGCAGTAAACAAAAAAGTTAAGAGACACAACTTTTTTTTTTTTTTTTTTAATTTTTTTGTGTAGGCCTGATGGTTCATTCAGCAGAAGCTAGAGTACTTGTCTCAAGCACCCACTACATGTTAGCTTTCCTCAGAAAAGGTGCTTCAGTCATTTCTCAAATCAACAGTGTTAGCAGGGTTCTGAGTACCAGGAGGCAAATGTGCCTAGACCATGAAATAGTAAGAGAGCAGCAACATCGCTTTCCCTACTCTGCCGGCTGGGAACCTCTGCTTGGTTTGTTGCAGACAAATGTGAGCCCTCCAATGGGTGGGGGATCTTTCCCTCCAAGAGCTGCCCCAGGCTGCGGGAGCATGCACAGAGGAGGAAAAAGACAGTGGGTTTGGATCTAGGGTGTATATTGGTGCTCTGCAACTATTGTTTGTGTGCTGGCACCTGCCCAGCAGTGGGTGTAAGCTAGTGTGTCTCAGCTTTTGAAGGGTAAACTGCCTCATCCTTACTGTAAGAAAAGAACATGCAGACAGATTGCTCCTATGATGTTGCTGGCTGGCTCTGAAATCATGTCACGTCTGCCTCACTGAGAATGATTTTTGTAGCCTTTAAGGGTTTTTGCTGTTGGTTCCTGTAGTTAAAATATGTGAGCACTTGCTCTTCCTACTACTAGCCATAGTGAATTGCCTAAATATTGCAGTGTGTTTGACCCACCTGCCTTTGGGCATGATCTCTCCTTGGGCTAGAAGTTGTATAGTTCACATGCTCTTGCATCATATTGGTTTTTTTTTTTTTGAAGAACTATTAAAATTGTGTTGGGTGTGGGTGTGGATATCATGGGAAGGGGGAAAGGGACTTCATAAAATTTTGCTAGCCCAAGGGGTGGGGAAAGTAAAGGTTTAATCTTAAAAGTAAACCAGAGAAGATGAAAAAAATGAATAGCTGGTGAACAAAGGAGACACAAAATAAGGAAGACCGCAAAACTTACATTTTCAGGTTTTTTTCCCTACTTCTGCGAATATCAGGTTTGTGTTGCTTTTATTGCTTTGCTAACAGTGGTTTTAAAGGATTAGCCTTTCATCCTGGGTCCTTTTTCTTCTTTTTCTTCTTTTTCTTTAAATTTGGTCAACCTTCTGCTGGCAGCGGTGTGGGTCCCTTTAGGCCTGTGGAATGCCCAAGTTTTTACAGTGCAGTAGTAGTGTCGGGGATGTGGCTCTAGCAAAGTTTTCAGGAGTGCTCTTCAAGCTAATTTAGTTTCTCATGCTACTGACAAAGACTTAATTTGGGTTTTAGTCTGCAGTTGCTATGAGTATCTTTCAGATCTTTTTGAATTTTAATATCTTTGGCACTGGTTCTTCCCGCCTTGCTCCCCCCTTTCCTTCCTTCATCATTCAATTATTCACTTCCTTTTTTCTCTTATTTTCATTTCCAGTCAGGCCTGTATTCTAAAGTACTGAGTTACATTTAGGAGGTACTGTACCTCTGGAATAAGAAATCTCATTATGCTTATGGGATATTGTCCTACTTCAACTCACTTGTGTATAACTTGTCCTAGACCTGCAAAATGCCCAATATCACGGCATAAGGTTATTTCCTTCAGTGTTTAGATTGTTAGGTGTAGTGCTCTTTGTAGTTTCAAATCCTTACTGAATAAAGTGCTAGTATTTTTTGTGTTTATCTGCCTTTGCCATAGCACACAGAGAAGCAGACAGCTATGTGGTAACGAATGATGTAGAACAGCAGCAGGAAAACATTCCTGGGTATTCTCTACTGCTTCTGGCACCAGAATTTCAAGCCCTGCCAGGTCCTCAGAAGGATGGTGTTAATTTGACTTGCTCAGATTTGGGATCCTCTGAGGCCTGAAACGATATTTGTTCTTCTCTATGTGGATCTGATTTTTGTAGGGGAGTAGTGTTGACCAGTGACAATGAATTAGGTGGGGAAAATGTTGCCTCTGCTCTGACACTGGTGAAAAGAGGTTTGTGAGCAGAACCATTCCTGTTACATCTGTTGTGCAGCAAAGCTTGTGCAGCACTCCCTGCTGCTGTGCAGAGGAAAGACTGCCCAAAGTCAGGGTGTGCTGGCATGGGAGGAAGTGAGTGTGGTTGCTAACAGTGGGGAAAGTTGGGAGGGTGTAATTGGAATCGTGAAGACTGTTTGGTTTTTTTCCTGCAGAGTTCCATGGAAGTACAAGGCAATCTTGGCTGGTGGCTCTTCTACCAGTGCAGCTGTAGTGGGCCTGTGCTCATGGTGCCAAGGGGCTGTTAGGAACAGAGCTGTAGTCAGAGGTGGAGACCTGACACACCTTAGGTTAACTGTAGGAAAGTCCCTGTGCTTTTCATATGGGAAAGACAAAACATGGGCCATTGACTGGCACCATGGGGTTGACAGACATTGTTTTGCTTTTTGAAGAATTTCCTTGTGCTGCTTAACACACGCCAGGATGTCCAGTAGGTTGTTTTAAATCTGGAAGTGTGACCTGCACCACCAGCCTGTTGAAGGAGATGTTTGCTTGCCTGATGTCCTTCATTACATTAGGCTGTTCTACTCCTTTAGTCACTTGAAAGGAATGAATAAAGAAAGAGACAAGTACTGTGTTGGCAGACAAAGTTTTCTTTCATACTGTTCAGAAACTCGTGCTCAGTATGTGATTATGGTGTTAAAAATGTACATGTAAAACAAACCCCAAAAAAGCAATAAACCTGTATTCAATGAAAAACATGTTCAGATGTTTGTCTAACTCTCCTGAACAGTAATGTCTACCATAAAAACTAATCATTGAGCTAAAGGAAGGAGAGGATTTCATGATCTGAAAATTGGCTGGTATTGGGACTGAGGCTGTGGGTTAAACTAACATTTCCTGAGGAAATTTTGGATCAGCTGGAGAATTCTCAAGTTCAGAAAGACTATTTATAAAATAAAAATGTTGACAAGTCTCTTACAGTTCACTGAGCAGAACTCATGTCTACTGGGGTTATACTGCCAGAGACGAGCTTGCTTGTGTTACTTAAAATGCTCAGAACTGGTTTGCTTTAAGATGTTGAAAAGGGTTATTTTCTGTTTTGCTAGAAGGAAGTAGGGGAAAAATAACTTTGTCTTTAGAAGTAGTTTCTAGTCTCTAAAGTAGTATTTGGGATTTTTCTTTGTTCTCTGAAGTTCATAATTAATATTTGAATCCCAAGAATTCTGTGTCTGAAAACAAAGAATTTTGAAAGCACATGTGTAATGCTCATGTGCATCTGAAATATTTATATATATGCTACATCTAAGGTGTATCTAAACATACACAGCAATCAGGATGTTATAGGCTCAGCATTAATTGATGGCTGATAGCAAAATGCAGACCAGCTTTCAAAAGGAAAGCAAGACCTGTTGTACAGACTATCCTCAGCCCACAAGGCACATAAGTTGCTAGGTAGAAAGTGTGTGAACTGCACTCTTGGCTTCAATGCAATTAGTTTAGTGGCTTAAGTTATGCACAGGGTTAATCCATTCGCTGAAGATAGCCCTAATGTGGCTACTATGGAAAAGTTTCAGCTTTTGACACGGCAACATAAATGTTTACTTCCAATGGCCTTTGCTTTTGAGATTATGAAATATTACGCTTTTCTGTGAAAGTTATTGTAGTGACCTGATGTTTTTAACACAGTGGCTTTTTGGACTGGCTCTGTTGTATAGGTAGGATTCATTCTGCTGCTTCCAGCCATAGCCAAACACTCTGCAGTTCATTATGAAATTTCAGTTATTACTTCTAAAACCTGAGAGGCTTAGTAATATTGCAGGTTTCCATCTTTCCTAACACTTTGGCCGTCATACTGAGTATGCAGTCACTACATTTTGACAATATATTTTACATTTCATTTTCCAAGCAGGCTTTTATTAGATTAGCTCAAATAGAATAGCTTCACATTTATCATGAGAGTGATTTGCGCATTCACTCAAACACTGTATGATACTGAGTAGCTTAAATCTCCAGCGTATGAACTGCAAATTAACATTAAAGGCCTCTAACATCCATTACTCTCTTTAAACAGTCCTGCAGAATTACTAGTTGCCAGTAATTTCTCCTTTAATACAAATATATGGTCTATTCAGATGTTATTTTAACTTTCTTGATCTGCATGTCATGAAAAGAATATCTTAAAATTAGGAAATGTCTAGGCTGAATGGTGTAATGGATAACTGAGACTTTTATTGCCATTTAGTAGAAGTTTCAGGTTTGCTTGGAGCTCAAGTTATTAATTTTCCTAAAAGCCAATGATACTTTGGTTGCTGAGCATGGTCCCAGAGGATAAATATCTATCCTACTGGGATGACTGTTTCAGCCCCTTGACAGTCTTAGCATAAAAATCTGACCTGTGCAGATGTGCTCTCCTGTTGGAAGAGATGACTTTCTTTACTGAGTAGTAGCCCTTTAAGGCATCTGGGCAGAACAATGTGGAAAGTATTCACTACAGCTTCTTTTTTTTTTTTTTTTTTTCTAAATGGAGAATTTCAAACCCTAGAGCTCTCCATTTATCATGTTGCACAAGTGTGAGAAATTTGGACATAGGCACAATAAATAAATCAATAAAAACCCCGTAGAGTGTGCTGCAGGATGCATTTCAGAGTAGAATCTGAGCGCAGAAGGGTTGGTGAAGAGCTTGTCATTTCCAGTTCATGTAGCAGCTGTGAAAAACAGCTTTGCATCTTCATAATACTGCAGTAGTTTATTGATTTGCACTGTAATCTAAGGACTGGGATCCATGCTTCCAAGGAGCTTAGGAAGTCTGCTGACATGCACTCAATACTTGTGAAGATTGAAATAAGAAACTGGCTGCTGAAATCAGGACTCTTGTTAGCACCCACCCATGGTAACACCTTCTCACAGCATTGCCACATATTCGCTTCCCTGCAGCATGTCTTCACCTGCTTATCCTGCCTCCTGTAATCTTTACTGGCTCCATCTGCATGCTGTAGGGTGCACAGCACTAGGCCATAAAACCTCACCAACTCATCCATTCTCCATCCCTTCTTGCAACCTGCTGCACATCTTTTCCCATCTCATGCAGCTAAGCAAGGCAAAACAGGTAGCTGGAAAATAAAATGCCAGTTTAAGCTTCTGATCTTTTGTAACAGCAGATACAACTCCAGTGTTCAAATTTATGCTTAAAACAGCTGGTCTAGGGTCACATTTAACCAGAAATTAATTATCCTGGAAAAGAACAGCTAAAACTTGATTATACTTAAGTTTGTATTTCAGCTTCCATCTGTGGTGAAATCAAGACCTATTCAGCTTTATGATCATTCATGGAGATGGCTTGATTTTTATTCTTGTAGATTACAATTTTTTTGCTTGCTCCTTGTCTTTGTATATTGAGAATGACCTTACTTAAAAGTTCCTCATGGTTTAACTTTCTTAGTAGGAACATTATCATGCACAGTTAGTTGAAACTTGTGCAGTGAGAAAAAGCACGTACTCTAAGGACAAAAGCCTGGCTCTGTCCCTGTGTTTGCACTGCTTAGCTGATATATGCAAAAGTTGATCTGTGCTAATGCTTGATAATAGTATATGGCTAGCTGTATGCATGGTTGACCAGTTGTTTATCCAGTTACTGCATTTATGCAGACAAAATACTTTCATACATAAACTCTCCCCTTGGTGTTTCATATCTATCCACCACCATCCTCGTCACTACTGTGATACTGAGTGCTCAGCAAAAATAGAGACAGGAAAATTAGTCCTTGGAGCAGCCAGTCTTAAGATTTAGCTCTTTTGCAGAAATATTTCCTTAGAAACAACTTGCCTTCCTTGAACAAGAACAAATTAAGCAGTGGACTTAAATCCAAGCATACATTTAGAAGGATCTTGCAAAACAACAAATTTTTCCCAGCATGTAAGCTTTGTGTGCTGTGAAGCTGTAATGACAAATGCCTTGTGGAATAACTCCTGTTTAAATACTGGTCATGCCCATTCAGTGCAGCAATAAAAGGAGGTCTGTTGCTGATTTCATAGGCTTCAGTGTCTCCTACAATCAACATTCAGTTTGTGGCAGCCTGGTACAGCCCTATATGGATTAGGCTATCAGGTGCATTTAGAAAGCAAATGCTGGGCTGGTTGACAGGAAAAGTCTATCTTGTGAGCATGAAGGAGCTTGAGCTATCAAGACTGAGGTGCTCCAATGCATCTTTTGAGTTTTTTTAGATCGCATACTTGTTGGCCGGAGAATCTGCTGCTTCTTCCTTGTAAATGTAACAGTTACAGGAGTAGTAGCTATCTGTGGGTCTGTTCAGGACCAGCTGTATGTAGCCTCCTGTGTAAGGCTACATACAGCTGGTCCTCATATCACTGTGTGAGCGTGAATATGTTAGGAGGCTACTTTTCTCCATTCCAGCTGACTAAAGATGATAAGCAACATGCAAAGAGCTGTGTGCATGTGGGGGGCATGATACAGTCAACCACTATCTGACACAACACATGACTGCAATGGATTTACAGTGGGCTGGCAGTGCCTTACACCTTTTTATTGAAAACTGCTGCAGTCAGAAAACCTGCATATTGTTGTAGGTATATGGAAGATGGTAAACCCTTTCCTGAAGGGAGCAGGCATTTAGTTGCTAATATCTGTTTGACTTTTTTTTGTGCTTAGTACACTTTCTATCTTCTTGTTCACATAATGGTATCTTTTATTTCTTGGTTTTAGTCTTGTTTCCTGTGGTTAACACTACACTGCTTGTGCCAATGAATTCATCTGTGGCTGACCTGCAGTGTGTTCAAGCTGGAGTTTGTACCCTCCTAATCCTAGGTCTCCTTCATGAATATCTTCCTTGTTTGTAGCCTGAGTGGAGCCTGTTCTGTCCTGTGCTGGCACTGGTATATGAGCAGAAGATCCATAGTTTTCAGTCAATTCATCGTTATTTATGATATAATCTGTGTCGTCATCCTTCAGTTGATCCTGTATTCAAACAAAGAAAAAGATCGGTGGAAGGGAGTCTCTTGAGGAGGACTTTTGTTAAGGCTTAATTGAAGAACAAATCTGATGTAATTGCACTTCCATTTTATTTCATTATTTGTGTATTTTTTCAGGTGTTAATCAACATCAAGATGGTTAATTAAAGCAAGTAGTTGCTTACCATGTTCTGCCCTTGAGCAGCATTGAGAAACATAACCTACCCTTCAGATTTTTAAGATAATTTCAGTGCTTAAATATCACTGATGGGTAGCCAATGCTTTCAGCATCTGTCTGAATTATTCCAAATGTGTCACATATGAAGCTCATAGCATTGGTGCCCATTCTTGAAAATGTAGAACTGCACCTTTTCCACAACCCTGCAGAAATTATATAATTCTTAGCCTTAAAAGTAACAAACTTTGGAAAAGGGACTTTACCAAAGTGTTTAATTGAGTATGGCAGGCTTTGGATTATACCTCACATACATTAACCAAGCTCTAGGTACTTACACCATATGCACTGGGGCTGGTCAGAAGCCTGGCAACGGGATTACACCATTCAGGTAATGTTGTTGTGAGAGGTGGACCGGCGTGGGTCAAGATAGGTTTTAGGTATCTGTGAAGTTTGTTAAAGAATATTTCCCATACAAATATCAATACTAACATGCTTCTCTATTGCATAAAGAAATATAGTTTTAAAGCATAAGGGAATCATCTAACTGAATGGAAACATAGGTGGGTAAAGCGAGAGTATTTTCTGTTACTGCACACATTCACCTGTCTTCAGTTCTGTCTGTTTTTCAGTAACAACCACAAAAAAACCCAAAACCAAACCCCAAAGAAAAAAACCCAAAACACTTGATGCTCAAAATCTGTCTTGAAGGGTACCAGAATGGCTGAGAGGGATAGATTGTGGGGTACATAAATGCAGTAGGAGCTGGGAAAGAGAAAATGTGCATTAGATTATCCTGTTTACTATTCTCATCTACTGTTTGCTATGAGTGTGATCTCTTATGCAATACATTTTAAATTATTTCCTGTTAGTATCTGTATCAGCTACTTTGTGTAAGAACAGTAGTGAATATTTTCTTAAACATATATACTCAGCCTTTTGTAAAATCAGTGCATTTCTTCAATAGGCAAAGTATATTTCATAAAATATTAAGTTTCGTTACTTCTAGGAGTGTACGTAAGTTGTTCTCTGCAATACTTTATTTTCAGCATTCAACACATTTGCTTTACACTTCATACATCAATGCACCTTTATATAAAATTATGTAAATCAGTTAGGAACAGGCTTTATGCTATTGTCTCGCACCTGTCTTTCCAATCTTTTCATCCAGAAGTGCTTTATTGAGATAAAAGAAAAACCTGCTCATCTTGAACAATTATATCATCCCATATCTGTCAATAATAGCTCTCCCATGAGTACCTCAAGTTGACTCATATTCTCTGCTACTTTTACTCGCAAAGTAATTTTCAGTGTTCTTTGGGAAGCAGGTCTGTCAGCTATTTTTGCTGCTAGGGGAAATCTACTTTGATTGTCATCCCACTTTCTCCCCCCCCTCCCCCCCGCTCCTTTCTCTCTGTCTTGCTTGTGCTCTTTCCCTCCCTCTGTCTCCTTAAGAAAGGAACAAATGTAAAACCGAGTAGTGATTCAAGCTCTGCAGCAATATTGAAATACTAAATAAGTAACAGCAGGTCTTAAACCTAGCCATTTCAGTGCCTTTTTTTCTTTTTTTCCCCCATTGTTACTTGTTTCTGGTGTCACTGCTTTACACACAAATTCTGTACCCTGAAAAAACTTGTGTAAAACATCCTTATGATCTCAGTTACAGATTGAAAGGCTAAATAACTTGCCCTGCTGTTCTCTATACTACAGCCATGGAAGCTGTTCTACAGTATCTGGGTTATGTATGTGTGCATGCAAAACAATTGAGTTTTGTGTATTTTTTTAAAAATTAAATTGCATCTGTCAGAAGATTGTGTGATTTCTTAATCCAAGGACGCATACTGAGTTTGTGTGAAAAAGAAATTGTGAGTCTACTTAAACTGTAAGATTTTAATAGAAATTCTTCTTGGAACCATAATCAATGTGGGAATTTTTGTAAGATCAACTTGTGCGGGGAAAGCTTAGATGCTCTTGTTTCTATAAGAGTAAAATCAAACCAAACAATACTTTTCTGATTCACTCACAATTTTATTCAAAACCTCAGGGAAAAAAACCTCTGAAGTGCCAAGCAGTTAAGAGCTATTATTAAGAAGCAATGTATGAAAGCCATCAATCAGATTTGTTTTGCTTTCAGCACTTCAGAAAAACTTAATTAAAAGGGCAAAAATGGACATAGGAGCCGAATTTTAGGTTCATAAAAGCTTGTAATGAAAGTTGCATTTGATTATTCTGATTTCTATCTGATCTGTTCTTGTATTCTTTTCCTGAATAAGTAACTGAAGATGAATACTATGCTACATTTCCTTCTCAATCTGATGATCTGTCAGCTAGGCCTTTTTATAAAGTTATAAGGCTGTTTAAGAGCTTTACAGTTCTCAGTAAAAATTTGAGTAGTTTTCCTCCCTTCCTTCATGCTTGCATGAAGCCCAGCACGTATCAGATAGGAATAGAGGGTGTGAGCTGAAACAGGCAATCTAGTTGGCCGCCACAGTGGTGGTCTTCAGTCTCTTGAGCCACCACCACTTCTAGCATAAACTTTTGTCTGTGTTTAACTGGTTGCTATGTGTGCATGCTGATGTATAAGTTGAGTGATGGCTTCCTTTGGGGCTGCAACAGGTCCTCCAAGTCCCCTTCCTTTTGCACTTGTTCTAACACATTCATGGCATATTGTCCGTGCTGCTGCTTTGAAGCCTCTTGAGATGCAGTTTAAAGTGTAGACAATTTTCTTGTGCTTCTTGTTATGCTTCTGATTCTGTAATAAATTATTGATCTCTTTGTTCCCTAATTAACTAGTTATTATTCATCCCACTAAAAGAACTTGAATTGCACTAGCCTATTTTTCGTTGTTTTAATAACTTCTGCCATAAATGTTTCCTCTTTATTGTTAACATGGTTGCTTTATAGTATTACAGACATAATCACATCATTCAGTGCAGCATGAAAGAGGAATTCTAATCCATGTATAATGCTGGCTTTTCAAAAGTATATCAGACATGGGTCTACAGCATTTGAAGGCTGGCAAGGAGTCTTATTCTCCAGCTGCTCTGGTTGTATCTCTCAGCATCGCCAGGAAGAATAAATTTAAATAGTGTAATAGAAAAAGGTAGCTTTTGCACTAAGGCTGCTTTAAAAACTGGAAGAAATGAAGTGTAAGTGTCTTGGCATAACTCAGAAATTACTGCTGAACCAAATTCATGCCTGCCTAATTCAGGGATAGGGAAAAGGTAGCGGGAAATCTTTGTATCCATCAACCCGGTTTTAAATTTTTACTTCTGTCCTCCCTGGGCAGAACAGCCCACCTGCACATTTCAGATTCTACACCTTACAATATACTGTGTTAAAGAGTGTTATTAATATTGTAAAGGTGGTGACTTCTAAGTTGAGGAACTGAAAATGTAGAAAATACTGAGATTTCAGGGCAGTTTTTGCATCATACCTGAAAAAAAAAAATCAATCTCGGAATTTCTGTTCTATCAGTCAATAAGCATCAAATGACCACACTTTAAATTGATGTGTTCTGTCCAAACACCTCTCACCCCACCCCCCAGCGAAGGAGAAGACATGGCCACAGTTAAAAATACATGTGGTGGCTCTGCTTCAGCTCTGTAAAGCCCTGCATTTGTCCCAGAAGGTGTTTTGTCTTTTGCCTCATCACATGAGGGCTGTGTAACTCAAGGTAGTCCCATCCTCCCCAATGGCAAATATGCTCGCACTACAATATTTACTATTAAAAAGCCCCAAGTACAGGAATTGTTGTGGTAGTGGTCAAAATTACATATGTTTTCCAGAGACTTTTCCTGTATCAAACTAAGCTATAAATACACATTTGTTAAAAGTATGTGATTTAATATTCTATTGCCAGGTGCTGCATTTCTGCTGCAGGTGTAAGTTTCTAGAGGTAAATTATCACTCCCAGAATCCATCCTTTATGCAATGTTAAGATTTCTTGAGGTTCGCAGCCTTGTAAAGTGTCCCTTTTATGAATATTTTTTGTCCGAGTTTGGAAATAATTTGTCATGAGCTTCATATTACTCTGTATTTATGAAGAAACATACATAAGAAAGTTATCGAAGAAAAGATGTCACTTTGTTCATTCAATCTGTTTTCTGTAGTAGGGACAAGTGATGTTTTGTTTCTTGGTAGAGGTTTTTTTTTTGAGAGAATAATTTTGATATTAGTTGTGTTACCCTAAAGAGCAAACATTTCCATTTTGGTGGTGTTTGAGTTGGGAGCAGGGAAACCATGCAGCTTTGATTATCTGGCTAAGTGCTGCATGTGGCCGACTCCTGCGAACAGTTGACTGAGATTACTTGGTTACTTTTTACAACAACTTGTGTGTGTGACTGAGCTGCTGAGGCTCCGAGACATCTCCAGGTCTTAAGTGCATGCACAGCAGATTAAAATCAACTGACGGAGGAGAGGTTTTTTTTTTTTTTAAAGGGGTCTCTCCTCCTGACTCTTGCAAGAGAATGATTTCTCATGTACTATGGAATTTTCTTCAGATGGTGGGGAGTTAGAAGTGTGGGCTGGTTGAAAAGTGCAGGGCACGGTTATATTAGATTTAGTTGTTGGAATAACAGGTATATGTTTGAAAAGACTGAGACACCTACAGTGACTTAACATGTAAAGATAACCTAATCTGCACTGTTGGAGAATCACTAAATCTGGTATAAATGATACTTTAACTTCTAGTTGTTACTAGTGAATTTTGCTCTAGTTCCTTGATTTTTTTTTTCTGGTTAAAAAAAAAAAAGCCCCACTACTCTTGTGACTTAATATTTTAAACAGCTGAGAATAAGTGGAATCATACTGTAGTCCTGGAAAGTCAAATCATCAGGTCTCTATTTTTTTAAAAAAAGTATTCTCTTTCTGTCTTTGTCTTATGTCTGAGAGCAGGGAGGGTGTATGAAAAATCAGTCGTAATAAAAACCAGTTCAATGCATCCTTATAGGAAAGCCTGTCTGCCATATTCTAAAACCAGATGTAGTGTCAGACCCGGAGAACTAACTCTGATGTCTATGTAGAATATGGCTTAAAAAACTTTCTGCTTTTAACTTTGAAACTGGAAGCATCACAGAGGTGTGGGCAAAATGGAGGGAGTTAGTAGAACTGATCTTAGGTCTTTTTATAGATAAGTAGCTGCAGACTGAGAAGCAGCTTCTTCTCTGCTATGCAGTGTAAAATGTCTGGGATTTTTGTTATGGGCTTCTAGTTGTGAGCTCACTGAAGCAGCGAGGAAAATTGAGACATCTTACTCAAGTTATTTGAAGACTATTATATCCCAAATATAACACTTCCATGCATAGAAAAAATCGGAAACATAAATGGAGACTTGCTTATATAATTGATGAGTAGGTAATGCAGCTACTCTTGAAAACAGAGGACAGGACATGCAAAAGGACAGAAGAATACTCATAAGATTCAAAAGGAATATATGAACAGGCACTAATGTCAGACAAATTAACATAAGAAAGAGCTTTGGAAGATGCAGACTGTGAGGCAGCTAAAGAGAAGAAAAAAAACACCTCTTTGACATCAGTTGTATAATAAGGAAATGACCTTCCATCAAAAAAACCTGACTAAAATACAATCAACTAAAAAAATGCACCAACAGATGCATAGGAGTTGGCTACACATGCAATGAGAAGAGATGAGTGTGGTGCACTGACATCAGCATTGCTGACATGCGTGTGACTCTTCTGAAAAATATGTATGATTTAAAGTTGACATTATTGGTAGGATTTAATCTGTTATCTGCAGACACCTTTATAACAGGATATCTGAAAGAAATCTAATCTAGCAGTCTTACTTTTCCATCAGTAAAGAGAAATGGCCAAATTGCAAGACAGTTTCATCCTGGGGTGCTGGAGTTAATTGGAATGAGTCTGAGCATCTAGGTTAGCTGGATGGTGTCACTTAGAGTTGTGGTCAGTGGCTTGATGTCCAAGTGGAGACCAGTGACAAATGGTGTTCTGCAGGGGTTGGTATTGGGACTGGTGTTGTTTAACATCTTTGTTGGAGACATGGACAGTGGGATTGAGTGCACTCTCAGCAAGTTTGCTGATGACATTAAGTTGTGTGGTGCATTTGATGTGCTGAAGGGAAGGAATGTCATCTAGAGAGGCTTGAGAGGTGGGCCTGTGCAAACCTCATGAAGTTTAACAAGGCCAAGTGCAAGGTCTTGCATATGTGGATCAGGGCAATCCCAAGCACAAATACTGGCTGGGAGGAAAACAGGAGAAGGGCTTGAGGGTGTTGGTTGGTGAGAAGATGAACATGACCCAGCAATGTGCGCTTGCAGCCCAGAAAGTGAACTGTATCCTGGACTGCATCAAAAGGAGACCGGCCAGCAGGTTGAGGGAGGTGATTCTGTCCCTCTACTGTGCTCTTGTGAGACCCCACCTAGAGTACTGTGTCCAGTGTTCAACCTGGAGAAGAGAAGGCTCTGGGGAGACCTTAGAGCACCTTCCAGTACTTAAAGGTGGATACAGGAGAGAGAGAGGGAGGGACTCTTTATCGGGGGGTATAGTGATAGGATGAGGGCTAACAGTTTTAAGCTGAAAGAGGGTAGATTTATGTTAGATATTGTGAATAAATTTCTTACTGTGGTGGGGTGAGCCACTGGCACAGGTTGCCCAGAGAAGCGGTGGGTGCCCCGTCCCTGGAGGTGTTCAAGACCAGCCTGGATGAATCTTTGAGCAACCTGGTCTAGTGGGAGGTGTCCTTGCTTGTGGCAGGGGGGTTGGAACTAGATGATCTCTAAGGTCCCTTCCAACTGAAACCATTCTATGATTAGACTTAGATGGCAAATAATTAAATATCTAAAGTTTGAAATGAAAGTCACTTCAGGATGTAAGAAAATATAACTGGTGAGGCAAACACAATGTCTTCCATACCAAGGAAACTAGAAGTCTATGAAAGGCATCCATTTTCATAATTGGGAAATATTATATTAAATGTATTTAGAAGGAAAAAGATAATATATATTTCTGTGTAATAAATATGGTATCATAGCCAGTAGCAGAAAAAAAACCTTAATGATTAAGTTTGTGAAAACTTGAATGACCATGGAATTCATAAAAAGAAATTTCACATCAGAGAAAACTTAGATTTCCTGGCATATTTGAAGGCATAGAAAACTTCTCAGGACATTGTTAAAGTGGCCTACCTGTGGCTTGGTAATACTTTCTTTTCCTGCAGGAAAGGAATTTCTGCATACTTCTACATCATCTGTAGCATGATTACGAAACTAGAGATACCATTGGCATGAGTAAGCTAAATTATTGCGTTAGAAAGGATGAACACTGGTGTGGCCTGGCTGTGCATAGACCCTTAAGGCTTTAAAAAGACTCTGATGCCAGCTGCCTCAGATAATACCACTTTCAACCTCTTCATGTGAAGCACATTCATTGTATAGAGTGCTTCAGCCCTGGTACTGGCAGAGGAAACAGATGTAGAAGAGCAAGCAAGTTAGCAGGGATTTGTGCACTCTGTGTGGAAGACTGTTTCATTAGAATGTCCTTGGCATCACCATCTGCCTGAGAAGTATTCCAGAAAACAGCTGTGTAAAGAATGAGGACTGGCAATGGTTACATGCCTTGCTAATGACAATCTAATACCAGTGGTACCACAAATCTAATTATTTGCAAGATGCGGGGAGAGTAAACCTTAAAAGATTAAATGCAGTGAAGGACAAGTACAAATTGTTTTTGATCAAATGAATTACTTCAGTCCCATCTTAGAGGAAGAGAAAAAAGGTCTCTTAAAAGCTCTAAAGTGAAAGCTATAAAGCTTTTAAAAATCTCTTACCAATAAATTATATCATGTGCAATGAACTTGCACCTACTAGGACAGGTACTCAGGTTAGCAATGGTTGTAGTGCTTCTGCCCTGGCAGAGGAAAACTGGGGCACAAGGGAGGTGGTGGAAGGAGTGGGTAGCAAGCATGTAATGTGAATGAGACTTTCAAAACAAGATGGGCATCACTCTGCTCAAACTAAAATATTACAATAAAAACAAGACAATAAAATGGCTGCTAGAACTTTGAAAGCAACAGCTGCAGTAATATTCCTGCTATGGCCCTCTGGTGACTTGGATTGAGAGCTAAAGCCAGTGCACCAAAATTATACTGAAATGGAATTATTTGACATTTTTTCAGGAAATCAGATCAGATATTTCATCATTACATAGATATAGCTGCACAATAATGGTTAAAATAGTTCACAGATCTGTGGAGACTGTTTTTGACAACTTCTGCATTGCTAAGATTTGGAGGATGCTGTCACAGTTATAAAGGTACAGCTTGAAAGGGCAATATGAACTCCCATAAGAAAATCCTGAAAAGAACTTTTTTTGCATGATTTTATTGAAGGATAAGCTATGAATGTGGAGGAAGGCTTGAAGGAATGATGTGTCTTATATTCTGTTGCTTGCTTGTGTTTGCAAAGATGCTAACACAAACCAAAGTGATAATTCACTATATCTTTTAGAAAAAAAATCTATACAAAAATAACGATCTCTCTTTCTCTATCAGAAGACTGGAATAAAGAGTACATAGGGAGATGGGTGTCATGCCAGAAGGGAAAAGAACAGTAGCTCCAAAGAAAATGAAAATTCTGAAAGTTTTTTGAGGATGGGTTGGTATAGCAGTGAAGATAGACCAAAGAGCTGTTCTCTTGGCCCAAAATGAGCATAAAACCAGAACTGTGAGCAGGTATGTGTGTATCCCTATAGAACATAAAAGCAGGGCACCAAGGTGACCCACACTGGGTGAGGTTCATGACAAAGCTGACAGCAACAGGATAACATAAAATGTATAAATGAAATTATACTATTGCTTATTTGTACAATTGTGAGAAAACATACTAATTCCAGATATGGAATTAGATTCAAAACTAGTGTGACAGGATCAGGACATGGTTTAGCATTTTTGTAGAAGAGTATTTTAATCTGTGACGTGTTGTACTTCTGGCCAGTTGGGCAGTGACTAAGAGGTGCTGGGAGTGACTTAAAAAAAGAATATCCCTGAGCTGAGCTGAACCACTGAGAGCAGGATAGCCTCTGTAAAGCCCTGCTAATAGAAAGCTTGTTTAGTTTACTATATCCTCTGAGACTCTTTAGTTTTCTGAGCAGATTGGTCCAAAGATTGTCTTCAGATTCTCCAACAGCTTTTTCCAATGGGCAACCCATACCACATGTGTAGTTAGTTAGTTGGATGAAGTTGGAAGTCTCTAACAGGTTTGTGAAGAAAGCACATTAAGAAGTGGAGGGCTCAGTGTTGAGGACAAGACATATTGCACAGGAATAGGTTCTGCTGTAATCCAAAGAAAGCAGCCTTGTGGCAAGCCACATCTTTGTTTTTGTAAAAATATTTTAAATCAGAGAAAGACCAGTTAGTAAACCTTAATGATATAACTTTCCCTAAGAGGTATGCGAATTTCAGTGTAAAAAAAGATTGAGGCTAATGAATTATGGCAGAGATCCTAGCCAAAAAAAAAATATCCAAACCTGAACATGGATAATAGCAGCTTTTATACTGCTAGGAGTGAAAGAAATGTGAGGTATGTATTTCAATATTACAGTTTAAAATTCTTCAGGTAAACCAGAGTATTTTGTTTTGGAATAGTGGCAGATAAAAATAACTGTATAGAGGATAGATATTAAGAGATCAAACTGGCTTTTGATCAGCAGAGAAGCTTATCAAATAAAAAAACAGAAATAGGAAAAACTACCCCTAGGTTTCCAATTGGGGTAATTCATCTCACTCCTCCTATCGCCATGCTAGTCTGGGGTGGGATAACCAAACTATCTTTGCATGAAAGACTTTCCTGGGGGCCTGTGAATGCTAGAGAAAAGTATGTTGAGTGAGGACAGTGCTGTGATGGAGAAAGTTTGAGAGACATGGGGGTGTGGTGGGAACAAAATAGATTTTTGCAGGTATGACAAGTGACTTCTATGGTTTGGTTAGAAATATAGGTGGGCAAAAGTGGAAAATTAAGATGAAACTTCACTCTAGTAAAAATCAAAAGGGATATAGTTTTGCAAAGCTATGGTATTCTAGATGAGAAACTGCAATGAGAATTTCTAAGCCTTTCTTCTGCTTTACTACATTCTTTTGAAGGAATAAAGAATGTGTGTACTTAATGAAGTTAAAGGACACTCACTTTCAGGTAAACAAAGATGTATGACTTTACAGCAGGTATTCAAGGAGCTACAATTGTTGCCTGAGGAAACCATGGAGCCTGTGATAAAGGGAAATGTAATCTGGTGCTGTAACACAGTGATGGCTGTGCAAGCCAGGGCCTTAGGGGGTGCCAGACCTCAGGCCCCTGTGTGGGGTCAGGGAATTCCCCCCCTTTTTTCTGTACAGCTCACAAGATGTACTTGAACGGTTTTATTTCTTCCATCTGCTGCTGGAACATGAGCATGATGATAAATTAATGCATCTGCCACAGTATGAAGAAATCTGTGCCCTTGTAATGTTGCCATTGCTGTGTTTGGCTAGTGTATAAAATGCTTTTTAAATTCTTTTTAAGGGATTATTTTGACGTGTTGTTAGAAATGTTGCAGGTATTAGTCAGGCACCAGTTTCAGAGAGGTTAAGCCCATCTCTTAAAGCTTGCCTACCTCATGTCTGGCACTTCATTATGTTTCCGGTGAAAGACTCTGGAAACAGATTATGAAAGATATTTTTGTTTTAATTTGGCATCATTCCCCTCTGTTTTTTGGGGCAATACTCTGCACATATGTACCAATTCTGGCACTGACCCAAATACAAGCAATAATAGAGGTGGGGAAAAGTACAGTGCAGCATGAATGAACATGAGGTTTTCCCATTTGTTCTTGGTGTTTCATTACAGACAGAGGTCAGCTATTAGGGTTTCAGTTGCTCATAATATAAAAGCTGGCTATACTGTGCATGAGCAAGTGTAGCTGTTCTGTGAATGTGATTTGGTTAAGAAACACATTCACTGAGACCCCTGCTTTTCTTTTCCTTTCCTATCTTTGACAACTCCTGCATTCAACTCCTAATCCAGATCTGATTTCAAAATGGTTTGCCACTCAGACTTCACTCTAATGGCTCGTTTCCAAATACCTTCACACTATAATTGATTTAGACCTAGATTTGTATTCAGAAGCCTAACTTTGTGTGAACTTATCCTCAGTTTATTTCCTGTTTCCACAGCTATTTTTTCCTTCCACGTAAAACTGATATAGTCACTTTTTTGGTAGAGGTGTGGCCTGTTCAGTGAGCTTTAAAATTATTGCTTGGTTGTTATCTTGCACTAGACATTATTTAAATTTTGAATAAATTATTTTAAACTAGACTATATTTATTTTCACCTTTGTTTACTGTGGAATCTGGTGACTAAGAAACTAATAGGCTTAATATGGCAAATTGTCAAAAATTATAAGAAAAGGACCAGCCCAGCATTTGTGAATCATAATTAGTCTAAAATCACATCATGTAAATTTTAAAAATAGACTCTTATTTTATGATGTTTGGTATGAGAAAAATTCTCCAGCCTCTGCAATGTAGCCCTTGAAGATAGACCATTATAGACTGTATTAGGAACTTTTCTTCCTTGAAAGCCACAGGAAAAGATGTTATTGTCACCGTGTTACAGTTCTCTATTTAACCTACATATAAGGATGTTGAGAATGTTTTTATAGAAAATAGATCTTGTTAGATAAATCTAGTTTTATCCTTGGATGAAATTACAAGTTTGATAAAAATGACCTGCATTTAATAAGCTTTAAGGCATTTGGATTGGCATTATGATAAAAAAAAGCTCTCTACAGTATCAATAAGACATGCATTAAATTAATTAAGAATTGTCTGGCTGATAGAACTGAAATAGTAATTGCCAGTAGAGAATGGCAATGAATTGGTGAGTGTTTCAATGCAGGTTTTAGAGGGGTCAGTAGAAAATTTGATATTTAATAATTTCTTCACTATAAAGTCACTGATGATAAAAGATGTAGATCATGCAGACTAAGTCGTAACGACAGAGCAGTCATGTAGACATACCTTGATTGCCTGGTAAGCTGGCCTGCTTCAAGTGTATTTCCTCTAATTGCATTCCTGAAAACAAATAAGCAAGGAGGGTCTAACTTTCCTGCAGTGCTTGTGGGTTGTTGTGCCAAGACTTTTAATGAATTGTGAGGAAAGCAATGCATACAGACACCAAGTAGAGAATAAAACTAGTGTGCCAATGCCTTCTGTATTAGACACTAGTGAGACCAGTGCTGGAATACCATGCCCCGTGTAGTGGTCCATGCAATAAAATGGTTTTCAAAAAGTTGGAAAGGATATAAGAAAGAAATAGCACCCTCATTCTTTTCCCAAAATACTAAAAATAAATGAAAAGGTTAAATAGTGACTTTAACAAACACCTTAAGTACCTTTTCCTGAAGAAATACATGATATTGGAAAGTTTATTGGAAGTAATGAACCCTCTGTTGCTGATATTTTCTGATGAGAAATGGATATCTTCCTCGTACCTGGTATCCTCTAGCTCACTCAAGTTTCTGAAATCAATACAGGATGAAATTTTAAGACTGATGTCCAGAAGGTCAGACTTGACAATGTAAAAGGCCCTGTGCAGTCTAAAATTTAAGCTTTATCTTTTAAATTGTTAACACCTTAGACACTCTTTGACAGTAGGAGAGTCATAGAAGTGCTCACTCAAGTTAATTCCCTCTGGAAAGATACCTGGCTTAGTATCTGAGAAATATTTAATCTTTAAGCATCTTTTTTTTTTTCTTTTTTTTTTCTTATGTGCCTAGTTGTCCCAAATAATGTCTGTGTGATTGCACTTGCTAAGACAAATCTTTCTAGTTACGTAGCTCTCTGCTCCATTTAGCTTGCCAATGTTCTGTGGAAGCACATCATCTAAGTTTCTTTTGTTCCCTACCAGTGGAATAAGTATTTCATTATCTTTCTATGTGAACCTGTAGTTCTTGAATGAGTTTTACAATACTATATTGCCTTTATAATAGTTATAATAATTAGTTTCAAGTTTGTCAATAACAGGCTGCAGAGGACACTGAATTCATTTAGCATCTTGATGAAAGTGCTGTGTGAAATGTATTTACCTAGATTTAAAGTAATTTTTTTTTTAAACTCTTGTCTCCAATGTACATGAATACAGTTTGGTAATAGACTGTTCTCTCTTATTCTGGAAAAATATCTCTAAATCACATTGAAGCTCTCATGGAAATTGACGCCAGTTCAAAGATTCATCTATCTCTGCAGAACCATTGTTGTTAGTATGCTGTGGCAAGGCATTTGATGGTGCAAAGGGAAAGCACTGTCCCTGCCACGATATGATTACTGATGGACAGCTTTCAGAGGGTCACCTGTTTATTTTGCTACAGGTGTAACACACAATAGGTGTCCCAGGCAATAGATACCTTCAGCAGTGTCACAGAAGCTGATTTAAAGCTGTTTTAACCAGACTCAGTCTTCAGGAGCATCATGATGACAGATGTTTGACTGGTGAATGGTTGTAAAATTACCAGGTTGTGGCAGTATCCACAATATTAGTTTTGTGCATGGTCCTGTCTCACCTGGGATAGCTGGGACCATCCTCTCCATGCTGTCTCTCCACTCCTGTGCTATCCACCTCTCATTCCACTGTTTTGCACAGCCCCTGCTTCTCCTGGAGAAGGGCTGCTTTTCCCTCCTTTCTGCCTTGCCAGTAGTGCTACTTCTGCTGCTCCCCGAAGAGACAGAGCAAACCTGTGTGTGTGATCAACTAGGGGTGTCTGGACCTAGGCAAAAAATGGGAAAGAAGGAAGCTGTGCTGGGGCAGGGTGTTCCCAGTGCCTTTGCCCAGGACAGTTTCTCTCCCAGGGACAGGTGCTTATCTTTGAGGGAGTTAGTGAGATTCAAGAAAGAGACACTAGGTATGGTCTTCAGAAACCTGGTTAGCTCCTTATCTATAAGGCTTAATAGTAACAGTAGGTGGTAGCTGGTGTGTGATGATTTGTGAGTATTGGTATCATGAAATGAGGCTGCCTCTCCTTAGCTTCATTTCAGCCCAAAGGAACCCTCCAATGGGACAATTTCCTTTCATCTCTCTGGGTCATTGGCATTGCCATGATTCAGATGAGGGATTATGACACCTTTACTAAAAAAAAATAAAATATAAATTTTGCCTCCATAGGTGATGTTTGTCTTCCAGAGCATGACTGGAGCAGCTCCCTCTGATATTTTTGACATAAACACCTCTAGACTGCACACAAGAGCTCTCCGTCTGCCCCTTCCTAAATTATGATTTTCTGTATCTGAGTGTGATGGTGGGAGTTATTCTGGATTCTGTCATAGTAGTTCTTAACTATCGCACATCCAGGAAAGTTTTTTTTTGATCAGAGAGAGACTCAAACTACAAGTCCTGTGAGATGCTAAATTAACATTTACAATAGAAATATCTTTGATTTCTCAGATTAAAATGTTTCTGACACTTCAATGAAAAGTCAGAATTTTCTAAGGACACTTTCATTCAGTTAAAAGCTGTTTTTTCTGTTGAAAACTGTTTTGAGGGAAAATACATGACTAGCACAGTTAGGGTTCAACTATTTATACAAATATACCTTTGCTGACCTAAGATAGTAGGATAGTAGTCAAGGACAGAGGATTATAAGTGTTTTGGGTTGAGGGTGGCTACGTAAATCTGACCTCAGTACCAAGCAAAGTCTTTGCACACCTTTTGAAGGAAAAGGGTAATCCAAGGACATGAATTAACATGGAAAATTGGATGAAACACAATGTGTTTTAAACAAAAGCTGACTGTGTTAGACTAGACCAGTATCTGTCTTTGATTAGATAACTGGTTTGCTAGACAAGGTCAAAGTAACAGATCAAATATCTTTGTAAGCTTAAATAAAGTATATAAGGTACATTGCCTCAGGAAAATATTATTCAAGAGGGAGACAAAAAGGAATAGTACGCATTAGAAGATAAGAAATTAGTTTCCTGGTTAGCCAGCTTGGGTCATTTTATGAAGGATATTTAAGAATGGAGAGAGGCTTCATGGAGTGTGCCTCAGGCCCTAGTCTTGGGAACAGTCCTGTTACACATAAGTGAGGTTGATACATGAAGTAGTGTTCATAAGCAATTTCATAAACAGGTGCAAAACAACAACAGAATGGTGTTACCAATACTGAGGAGGATTAGATTACTTGAGCGAAGAGATAATCTTGAGGACAGCAATAATAGAAAGGGAAGAAATTTAATAGCATAAAATCCAGTCAAGCACCTAGTGACTAATAAAATGAGAACACAGTGCAAAACATTCTTGTTTAACACATTTTTCTCCTTAGCTGGCAAGTCCTTAGTTTTATATAAGCAATAATATTGTATAAGGCATGGAGAGCTGCTTAGCAGTTGCAGTGCAAAAGCGGCATGGCTTTGAGTGTCAGTAAACTTGCTCAAGAATTGCTTGATAAATTACTTAGGCATAAGGAGATTTGTCATACCTCAAGAACAGCATTTTGGGGTGTTTCTTGTAATTTATAGATTTAGTTATGTGAAGATGCCACTTAAATAACATGGACTTAAATTTGTTTGCAACCCTGTGAATGTGTGCGCAAATACATTCACAAATTGTCTTCAAGCAGGGGCCATCAAGCCAGAAATGAAATTAATTTGATCCATTAGGCTTGTGACACATAAAAAAGCAAAAGCATGTAAAAAAGTGTCAGCTTGTTTAAAAGCATTTGATAACAATGTTTTCCAATGTTTCAAGTTTAAATACTTGGCTTTAATATTTTATTTTATTCTGACAGGTTTGCCAGGTGTTTAATTACTAGCTGCTCTTTGCATACTTTTCACTAGAAACTATACTCACAATGTGTAATCATACTTAGCACTTCTGTCAGGCACTGTATTTCAGCACTTCACAAGCATTATTTGAAATTTTACAGAAACATACCATCTTCTGAGTTCAGGAGATGGGAGTCCTAGCTCAGCCAATTATTTGCTTTGTAAATACATCATCTTTCAGTTTATCATTCCATAAAACAGGATTACCAATGTGATACTTGGCCTACTTGACAGGTGTGTTGTAATCTGCTGTGTTTCTGAGAATTCATTAATGCAGCACTCTGATTTAAGTATCTTGAAAATATCTTCAAAAAAGTTACTATTTGAAAAGCAGAGGCTTCTGTATCCATAGTTCAAACTCTAGATAAGTAGACAGATTTTCAAAAGAACTTGAGTTCTTGCTGAGTGTGGCCTGTAATGTTAACTCTTTAATTCACACTGAATTAAACAAATGAGATTTTTTCTTTAAGGGACTGTTTTAAAACCTTGGTATTTATTTTTGAGACTGAATGAGACTTGAAACTGGAAGAAGTGAAGATCAAAAGGAATAAAAATAGGGCGACCTTTTATAAAAACATAAGGTACTCTCATTGGAGTGGCTTAGTTCCTGTTTGAATGCCAAGTTGTTAATATCATCATCAATTATGCTGATTTACAAAGTAGACAGAGGTAAAATAAGGCAGGTAGTATAACATTTTGGCCATCACTCTAAGACAGCATTTGAAATTAAAATGTGTTTTAGATGACATTTCCAGAGTATAATGATCTGTGTCTTTATGCATTAATGCTATCAGCCTAAATAAACTTGAAATTTACTCCTATCTCCCTTTACCCCTTTAATTCTCTCATCTCTTTCCCGGGAGAGTGGAGGGTAAGTGAGCAGCTGCATGGTATTTGCTGCTGACTGGGTCAAACCACAACATACCTAAAGGAAAAGGATGGGAAAGCAATAATATTGCAATTTGAACTCCAATTTGTCATAATTATTTACGTCAGCTTCCTTACTGTAAGAGTTCATCCATTGGGGCTACTGAGCCTACTTCTTCTTGAGTAATATAAATGGCACTTGGATGCCTACACTATTTTTTAAATGTTTCATCCAGTATTGGCAAAAGATTGTGTATACACATTGAGGAATGATATTTGATGCATAATCTGTCTTGGAATTATGAAGCAATTAATCTGAGCCTTCAGTAAAAGCTAGACATTTTAGCTTGGAATCTTTTGGCATGTTTGTAAATGCCTGTGTTGTATTTAATTTCCTAGTATTTGCATTCATGTAATAATGCAGTGGACAAAGAGGAGCAACTTTCATGCATCTTAGAGGAATAAAAATAAGAGCAGCCAGCCAGAGTGCTATACTGCTATACTGGAGTGCTATACTGCCTGCCTTATTCTACCCCTATCTACTTTGCAAATACTTTTACAGGGCACTCTGTACCAGTTTTGTGGGGTTTTTTTTGTGTTGCAAATGATTTCTCTTTTCCTACTAGGACAAAGATGAGAGAGGGAAAATTAATCGTTAATCAGCAATTGGAAATGACAAATTCCAGAAAAGTGTGTTTGAAAAGAACTTAAAGAGCTGACTCTTAAAATTCAACCTTCCTCTAGCCCAGTTACTGTTCAGTGATGCTGTCTAGCAAGAGGAGAAATTGATTTCCCATAAATCTATAGACTATGCTCAATAATAAGTTGGTGGCTTTCACTATTTTTGCTAGTAAGGTAGTGAAAACAATACTGGAATGATATTAGAAGCTATGGAAATAAACTGTTATTTTAATCTATTGGAGCCAGTATGGGAGTAATATGACACTGAGACATGGTGATGATATTTTGGTGTCCTGTGGTAAGCAGTTTGGTGAACTCACACAATTTCCAAGATAAGTCTGCTACATTAAAAAGAAAACTGAGTCTGACTTTTATATGGTTCAGAAGGCAGTAAAGTGTATTGGAAAGTGATCTACATTCTTCCCAGTCTTCTACTGACTTTGTTTCTGATATTTGACGTGCCAATTTACTTATCTTTCCCTTTTTTGTCTCTGATATTAGTGGTAAAAACAGTCATCTCATCAAGCACTTTGCAATCTATGCGTAGGAAACTTGTCACATGATTCATAGGTACCCTTTTCAAAAGGTATTAATGGAGGAGCTCAAGGGCTGAACTGTGGTGGGGGGGTGGAATTGAGCCACTCTTGCTGCCAAACACAGTTATTCCAAGACAGAGCTGAGCATAAGAGGGTGGTGGTGGTGTCCTGTACCAACATATGGCTGTCCTTTGCTGTGTTTGTGAATATCAGTTACTAAAAAAATAAGTTACACTGTCTCTGTATAATTCCCTCCTTGATTTTTTTATTTCTAGTTATTTCTCTCACAGTATTGGGCTGATTGTCACTTTACAGTGAAGCACTGTGACAATGTGAGAAAGGTGCCTAAGAAGTGCATGTTTCCACTCCTGTCACTCTGGGACACTGAGGTATTCTCCTGTGAACCTTGTCAGGTGAGCAAACTGAAAGGAGCCTGTGACATATGAAGTGGAAGGAATTTAAGACACAGAAAGGTTTAATAGCAGAGCACTCTCTTGACCTCACAGTTTTGACAAAGAAACTCTTAAGCATTATCTTGAGAGGCAAGCAGAAGGCTTTTTTTCTGAAAGAAAAGATGACAGCAGATTATCTTTTATGGCTACAGTAACATTGTTTGAGTGGGTGAATCAGGCTCCTGTGTTTATGGATGAGACAGACCTTTGAGCAGACTGAGCATCCTTTTGAGATGCTGCGTGTCGGGTACGTTTATTTGCCTGTATCTCAGTTCCATCACTGAGGAAACTGAGACAACTCATTCATTCTTTAGTCATGCCTTGCTGAGCTACATCAGCTTTGAGTTCTGTCCCCAGCATCACCAACGTACAGAAAATACTCTTTGCCTTCCTTGAGGAATTGAAGCTGGCAGGTCCCAACTCCCAGGGTAGTATTTGTAGCCCTGCTGTCTGAAGTAATTCTATTTTACTCTCTATTGCATGATCTTTAGCTACAGAGCTTGACTTTCAGTTAAGGTCCAGCAGGAGGTCCCTGTGTATATGTATGTGGCATAGCATTATGGGATGGCCTAACAGAGGGCAGAAACTTAAAATACACAATACCACACTAATAATATTTTGATTTTCTTATTGGCAGTGTAGTGCTATGTAAAAGCACCCCACTCAGACTAGATAGTGTGTTGTAATCTAAAGAATGTGTTATTAAAACTTCATGATCAAATGAAATATTTCAAAGAAATGTCTACACCATGGTCAAAAATTAGCTCTTTAGTACTCGTTACAAGTGCTAGTAAGTTTTAATTCATGGTACTCCTATGGCAATATGAAAGTAGCTAAATTATTTTAACTCGAACATTTCCATTTTGAACATTGTTTTTAATAACCAAGGGATGATTATTGCAGGAAGGATTTGTAATTCACTTTCCTCTCTCCTTCAGTTGTGGATGTGCCCTGATGATCTTTGTGTCTCAGATGCCAAGATAAACTATTGTACACATGCATTTGGGGTTACACCATAGAAAAAATAATGGGAGCTTGGAGGGATTGGCAGGTAGCAATAAGGGCTGAGGAACAGCGTAACTGAATGAATTTTGCATTTGGGTGTCTGGCAGGCAAGCTAGATAGAGAGGTTGAGGGGGGAGGCTCACCAACTTAGTCTTTTTCTTACACTCACTCCTGATGCGTGGATGGAGAACCAGAAGGTGAGCAAAATCCTGCAATAGGATGGTGGATGGAAAAAGGACTAGCATGTGCACTGATGACAAACGTGAACAAAAGAGGTTTGAGGAAGAAGTGGATTTCATGGAAAAACACTAGCTTGTATCAGTGCATTCTGCTTACACAAGGAGCTGAATGACAAGAGTAGAGATTTTCTAACTTTTGAAGCTGTAACGCTGCAGCTTTAAAAGAAAAACAAAGTGGTTTGGTGTGGTGCTGTTGTTAAGAGCGAGATCCTGCTAAGGGGTTGCTGACTCATCCACTAGATTTCAGACTTAGTGATGATTAGTCATGCCAAATCCCAGCGGTGTTCATGTATGTAGTCTGTCCTCTTTTTTTCCTATTCCTCTTGGACTTTTCTGTTTCCCAGTTTTTCTGATTTACATAATTTTCATGGAATTGCACCATCTCATAATTCATCTCTCACTCAGGATTAAGGGTGGTGCTTCTACATCTGTTCACCAGCATCCTAGCTCACATTATCTACCTATTAAATTTTCCAGAAAGCATGTTCTTTGTGTTACCCCTCACACTTCCATTGAGTTTCCTTAGAAAAGTACTTAAGGCAAACTCTATTTAAAATTCCTTAAAACATTTTCTTGAAACTTTTCTGCTATTGTCACAGACACCTGTCTCCTATACACTCTCTCCAAAATCAAACATCTTACCCCTAAATGCCCAAATAAGATGCAATGATTGTTAATTATCAATATTTCAATACCCAAGTCTATTCTGCTGTCACATACTGTCTGATAATTTCCTTCTACGTCTTTATCTGTAACTCTGTGTGATATTATATCATGCAGGTTGCTGTCTTAGAGGGTATAGGGGAGCTTTCTGTTTGGTTTTTGTGCAGTGTTGAGCACAGTGGAACCTCCAGTTTGTTAATAAAGGTTCTGAGAACAAATAGTATAGAAACAGCAATAAAAACATAAACACATGACTTGAAGGAGTTTTCTGTCTTTATACACATGTACTTACATGCAAACACCCTCTTTCACAGCCCATCCCCAAATTTTAGGTATGAAATGAGATTTTAAATTAAAATGGTGCCCATTTATATGATTTCAGTTAAAGATCATAATTAAAACTAGAAAAAAAAAGTAATGTTTTTATTACTTTTAGTTTTGTTTTTGAGCTTGCTCTTATTCAGTACCTTTTTTTTTTCCGCAACTCAGGAGTGATTTCTTCAAAATGAGTTTCCCTTTGGCTCTTGGCCATTAATGCACTATTTTTTTTTATAATACTGAATATTATCTGATCCTGAAAGTGGCTACAATGAATTATAGAATGTTCCTGTCAATCTCAGCTGCTTATCTGAGTTTTCTGAAATTGAAAATTCCTTAACAAGTGTGGTTTTTGAAGCTTAGGTATTTCTCACAAGGGCCAAATTGTGTTTCCTTCTTCCCTGGCCCTCTGCAGGTATTGCATCTATGACCAGCTGCAATGGTTACAATCTCATGCAAAGCGTTCAGGTGAATCTCTGCATGCATTTGACCTTGTGGAATGTGAGGGATGCAGTGGTAGGGAAGAGGTGTTAGCTGAGACTGGGAGCTAGCTGAGTTCATCAGCCCTTCTGAAGCACTGCAGCAACACTGTTGGTGCAGCAGTTGCTGAAAGGCAAAGCTGTTGCTGCCTAGAACTCATGAAGGAAGATTCCAACCCAGTGCATACAGGCTCTTTTCCCAGGTTTTGCAGGATACTGCTTGCTTCCCCTCTATCTGCCCAGCTCCCAGGAGATGTTAGAATAACATAATGTTCAGATATCTGTCCCCAAACTAACAACTCCTATTAATAATTCATCATTTTGTTTGTTCACAAGGGCACTATAACTTGAAATAATGAGCAAAATTAACAAGAATCATTCTGAGAACAAAAAGCATAAAGACTTTATAAAGTAATGGTAGGAAATTAGTCTGTAGAGAAGAAACTAAACCAAAATGCAACTGTGAAGTACAGAAAAAGAAGTCAACACACTAAACTCACCATTTTCCTTATAATCTATATGACAGAGCTGAGTAAAGCAGTACTCAGTTAATGTCTCTGGTTTTGTGCATAGCATAAGATTAGGTCTAATTTCTGTCCAATTAAAGTATTGACCTCTGCTTCTTCAGAGAACTCATAAACCAAAGATAAAACGACCTTTTCGCAAGTTGTTTCATGTGCCTTCTGTTGTATATTTGATATAAATAGGTTGTGTCATATACTTTGTGGAAAACTTGACGTAAACTGATGAAACATAGTGTAAGCCAAAGCAGTCATATGTCTGCACAGTCTTGGTGTGCAGGAAGTCCCAGGGAGCTGGCAAAAAGGCAGGATTCCAAAAATTGTATCCAGGGGGAAACAGTTTGTCTCAGACAGAATTTCAGACTCCTTTCCCTGCTTGCATTTCAGAGTAAATAAAGCATCTTGGGAAAAGAATAACATTATTTTTGAAATATTTTTTTTAAATGAAGTAAGCTCCTTCCTTATTTGCAGCCAAAATGACCAAATGCCACCTAGGCTCAGAAGCCTTTAGAAACATTCTCAATCTGGGTAACTAAACTTCATTAGTATGTTTAAAGGATTAATGAAGTAGCTTTGCTTATAGGCAGGGAAAGATTGCAAAAATATTACTGAAAACACAGGAATGTTATCAGGTTTTGATTCTAAGGACTTAATATAATTCTTTGCAACCTTGTCTAGTGGAAGGTGTCCCTGTCCATGGCAGGGGGGTTGGAACTAGATGATCTTTAAGGTCCCTTCCAACCCAAACCATCCTATGATTCTATTCCTACAAAACAATTTGCAACAACAGGTGTAAGAAGTTGGCCAGGTTGTTTCAGAAAGAAACTTTGGGAGTCCGGTTCATATTGAAGTTTCTGGAGAAAGCATAGTGTGCTGATGGGTATTTGAATACACGGAATCGCCATTAGCCCACTCCTGTGTGTGCACAGATGAGTCAGTTCACACCAGGAGCCAGTGCAAAAGAGATGTTACTTTTGAAAAATTGATTTGTTTGTGAAGGTTATTCTGTTTGTGTTATCAAATTTTGGCATCTCTAAGGAATAACTAGAATGCTCACTTTTTGCTGTGTTTTGCTATTTAATGTGTTAGCTCAGGGCATGTTTATATTGAGAGTTGTACCACTAAAGCTTAAATCAGGTAATTTGGTCATAAATTAGGTACGTTAAGTGTCTAGTACACTAAAGGTGCCCACTCAAGGTTTTGCACCACTTTAAATCAGTTTTACAATACCACCATTGAGCCAGCATGACTCTGAATAAAGATTGGATGCAAGTTCTTCAACCTGTTTGACTGGGAATGCTGAGAACAGGGGTAGAGAGATTTTTCATAAGTAATGCTGTCAGGCCAGCAGTCACATAAAACAAACTACCAGCAGAAAATAGTTAGCAAGCTTATGCAACACAGTCCTCTAAAGACGGATTGCTTCCATTTTCTCTTATCCTGCCTCACCAGTGTGACTGGGCAGGAGTTTCTGTTCTGAAACAGGAATATCTTGTGCCACTGTCTGGGCTGGAAACATCTTTTTTGAGAACAGAAAAGGAAGTAATTGATTTTCCTAATCAGCTGTAACCCAAGTGTGGTGCTAGTTACATCATAATTTAAAAAAATTATTACTTACATGTAGTTATGATATTGTTATAAATAGGTCAAGGGATTCAGTTCTATAGCCCTCACTGACAATCTGTTTTCTCACCAAATCCCCTGACACTACATATTTGTGTAGGTGCCACGTAGCGTGCACAGGAGTTACAGAACTGCATCT
Organism: Pterocles orientalis; assembly: GCA_011057875.1. NCBI lineage: Eukaryota > Metazoa > Chordata > Aves > Pterocliformes > Pteroclidae > Pterocles > Pterocles orientalis. Next base: position 50,434 of record WKFP01012499.1, read on the forward strand.
GCCGAGATACTGTTTCTGAAAGTGATTCTTTGGGGTACTTGGGTATTGTGACACTCAGCACTGCACCACCCAACTCCAGGATCCCAAAGTGTCATGAGCTTTGGGCTCTATAATAACAAGACTTGGGCATAAAGATACTTTGGGCTCCAGATGACTGAGAAACCACTGAAGCTGCAGAGGAAAGAGATGCCAAGGGAGGGTGGGAAGCATGAGTGCCTCTCCCTGTGTAGCTCTCTGCTCTGGCAGGTACTTCTATCAGTGTATCTCTGTCACTTCTTGGAATCTTGAACTGGGATCTGGTGTTAGACAGGCTCTGAAAATAATTCCTCATCCCCTTAACTCCAGACACCTAATGGCCTGGGAGCTGGAGCACATTCAAAAGACTTGTGTCAGATTTATTCTACCTGATCCAGAGCTGCAAGCTGAACCACAGCCAGGACTATGTGGTATTTTGTGGTGGGTATCTCAGTGTCTCCTGTCTATTAATATTATTAATATTTACCTATCTGGACATGGCTTGAGCCTCAGTTTTCTTCACATGAGGCACAGATGGGCTTTAGAGATCTGCACCTGAAGGGAGTTATGGAATTTTTTTAAAAACTGATGTCTCTGCAAACATTGTGGCTCTTTATACCTTACATAGCTGGTGAGCTCTGCTGAGATGGCAAAAAGCTGCACTGAAATGGTCTTATCTTCTGAGCATGCCTGAAAAATAGGAGCAGACTGGCAATAGAGGTAGGGGACACCAGTTTTGTGAGTCATGCTCCAGGATGCCAGCAGCAGTTATACTTAGGTGGTTTGCTTTGTCTGCTAGTGGAAATACAGATACCTGAGGCAGAAACTCAGCTACCACAAAATGTAGGTGCTTCTTGGGCTAGTTCACAAATGAAAAGTATCATGTCTGCAATTTAGGTTTATGAGCATCACCATATGTAAAAGGTTGAAAGTTTCTAACTTGTTTTAGATGCTTTTTGGGGAATTACAGGACACACTGGTATGCTGCTTCACATGCCCTTGTACCGTTAGTTGAGTATACTGAAAGTGTGTCCTGGAATTTAGTGGTTTTACTTCTTTGAGTTTATCTTATAAATGATGCTATATAGCTATATGAAATAAGATTAGAGCCCTAAATATACCAGGAGCATAATATATATTTTATTATAAGCTCAGCACTGCAACCATTTGAGAAAATTATTTACACAGAGAAACACAATAATAGAAGCAGTAAATTAGAATTAGAAAAGTCTGTTTAGGACATCTGCCTACAATGGGGAAGAATAATTTATGGATCTTCATTTACACTAGTTAGCCAAGGAGAGCATTTACTACAAAAAATGCCAACTAATCTCAACTTTGGGTTGGTTGTCTCTGCAGGCTCAGATGCTTATCCTGAGGATTACTGTCTGGTCATGCTAAGGATTTCCTGTCAAGGTTGTAACTAGTTATTCTCGTATCTGGATTGATGTATCCTCTCTGTGTTTGAAGTTGGACACTAAAAAAAGAGGCTTGTGGAGTCAGCAAGAATGGTGTTTGTAGCAAACACATAGAGAAAAGAAACACAGTTAAATGAGTATTTTGGAAAAGAATTAGGCTAATAACTAGGTTTTGCCCACATTAGGTGGTTTTTGCTCTATGCTTTTCTATATCAGCTGAATGTTACGGTTGAATTAGGTTTGTGGATTACATTGCAAATGTCTTGTATAGTATCAAATACAGGTTGTTTTTGTGGATTTAGTTATAATTTCCTCTAGCTTTTAGGAAAGTAAGAACTGATAACATTTGTTCTGATGAACAGCAGGAAACATTCAAGTTTCTACTCTTAGTTTGACCTGAAACATGTTTACTAATTTACTGCTGTGCTGAAAGCACGCTCTCCATTGAGAAAAATCACTGTGTTGTTTGACAGCTACTGCAGTGTGAGTATAACATGAAGATCTATTTTATTTTTAATTCTATCTTGGATTTGTCAGGCATTAGTTTTAATATTGGGGACTGAAGAGTTTGTGCATTTAATCATGTAATTCAATGGTATTGGAGACATATTCTGGTTCTCCCATGAGGAATATTAAATACTTCTACTGAGTAGAGAGATTAAATTACTACAGTAGTTTACATTGAGTTGTGAAAATGGAAAATGATACTTGACTTCATGTAGAATTATCCCTACTTATCCCTCCTTTGTTCTGAAGTTCATGAGATGTGTGTCTTTCACACCTATCAAAGTAACAGCTTATTCCTCTGTACATGGCACATAGTACTGCAGCTGCAGACATGCAGTCATCCTGTGTTGTTAAGGACACAGTGTTCTTAAACTTAAACCAAGCTTGTCTTCAATATAGTCAGCTTAATCTGGTTGGTAAATGTTACTAGATCAACATTGCTGATGGTGGTTTGTCTTAAATTGGCAGACAGTATTATCTGCTTCACAGAAATATGACAAATAAAAGGGCAGATGAGGAAGACATCACTTATTGAGATTCTCATCGTGATCTTTGATGAAATTCATAGCCACACCAAAAATGTCAAGATAAGAGAACTAAATCTAATCTATGATAAAGATAACTGAAGGTCACACATTACAGCTATATCACCCTACTGGTAAACAGAGTTTTCTGAAGCAGGATTCAAAGATAGCAAAATAGAGGAAAACCTAATAAAATGCAGATTAAAAGGAGCAAAATATAGGGCTGTGCCACTGTTTAGAATTTCTTCTAAGTCTAGGGATGCTAGTTATTCAGTTAATCTATGGAGCCTCTGTGTGGCTGCTTGATCTGTGAGATAAATCAGATTCTCAAAGAGCAACATTCTGTATAAGCTTCAATCTGTTTAAAAAGTTGTCAACTAGTAAAGACAAAACACAGTTAATATTTTTAGTTATCTGAACAATGCAAGAAGGTGCATTTTAGTCCCATTTATACCACCTGTGGTACTTTAGAACTATTTTCCCCAAATTAGGTTACTGCAAAGTTAAATAATATCACCTGATAAGAGCTCAAGTGAAAGAAATGCATGGCACCTCTCAAGTAACCATATGTGCTCATCTGGATTTTCCAAGAGTAGTCAAGGTCGGCACTCCAGCTGTAGAAACCAGTGAATCATTCCTCTCAGAAAACATCAGTTTTATTCCCTGACAGGGAAAGAAGGGTGAGGAGAGAAATGCGATAATAGTCCATGGAAAGGGAAAAAGTATAATTTAATTTTTTAAACAGTAAATAAAATGGTTATGTCAATTTTGAGGAATCTATATGTTTTAGTTACTGTAAGGTGTTTCTTTGCATAATATTAAAATGTATTTTGTATTTGTGTTGGGTGGGAAAATAAGAATAGAGATCATCTAATACTGGCATATGTATGCATTTTGGAAAGGACAGATGCTATTAGATTTCTTCCCAGTAGGAAGTCCTCTGAAACCATCAGGCTTCTGCATAAAAGTAGGTCAAAGAAGAATTCTTCCAAAATTTGTACTTTTAGCTGCAAATAGGAAACTATGCCTCATTTTCATGTCCAGAAGGCCATATTAAATCTGACCTTGAGCTTATGTACAGTTTTGCTTGACTTTTATTTAGAATCCCTTCTGCTAGCAAATTGCCTTTTGTTGTCACTTAAAATATATTTCACTGTCAATGTTAGTCAGTATTTAAAGAGAAGAGCTTTCAGTCCAGTATAGAGGTACAGTGGAAACCTGACTTCCCCAATGTCAGTAGCAATGTTTCCACTTATTCTAATGGCACTAAGATTTTTTTTCTACCTACTTTATGATATCAATTGTTTTCATTATTTTTTGTGTAGTTTTACTCTGATTTAAAAAAAATTCTTTTGACAGAGCAGCATATGTGTTTGTATATACAAAAGCATTCACTTCCACATTTATGCAATGACAGTTACATTTGCGTAACTGTGGCCTTTTCATGTTTTCATCACTCTCATCTTTATGAAAGAAATGGGTTTTTTGCTTCTCTTCAGTTGTATAACATCTGCACAAAAGCAGAATTCTCAAACATGCTTCTTGTTCTGTTATTTCTTCTAAATATTGTCCTACTTTTTCGTAGCAAGAACAGTGACCCTGCCTGCAGACAGCACGCTGACAGCGTAAGAAATGCTCACTAGCCAGTTTTGTGGCTTGCTGCTTGCATGAGAGCAAATCTGATGAGAAAGTTTTTGATAACAGCTGGAATAGCAAAATAGGGATCTATCAAGTTACTGTTTTCTTTCTTTCCATCCCTTTTAAACATTCTAGTTTTTCTCTCCAGACTGCCTACCATAGCACAAGCATTTTTCCTATCTCTTGGCAACTACTGTTATATCTGCAACTTTTGCAAAGAAAAAAAATCCTCATAAAGAGTGAATCATCTTTGAATGCAGTGTTACAGGTGCGATTTATTGTTGCTGCATCTGTAGAAATGGGTGTCTGGGTCAACAATTTGTACTTTAACTCCTGTGTGTTGTGGTTTCTTCAGCTTCAAAAAGGGAACAGTAATATTTACGTCAGGTGATTTTGAAAGAATATTGTATGGTGCTTTGAGACCTGCACTGATAGATTGTACTGATGCATGCATTACAAACCTTTGGTTTGAAACTTAGTCCAAAAAAAGTCTGAATCTGTATGTATTAAAATGGAAGGAAAATCTCCCCTTGACTTCAGTGGTGCTGACCTTAGCCCATGCAACTTCTGTGAAGTTACACAGTGAAACTGTTGTGAACATGCAATGGAAGCCCAAGATCCTTTAAATTGCAAATCTCTATTGAATGCTTAAATAGGTGGTAAAATAGGGGCTTCCTGATGGTTGTTCTTAAAACTTCAGGGGATTTCTAATTCAGCAGCTCTTGAATATTTTGCATGGTTTGTGACATTTACCTTGTAAAATTAGAGCCATTTTTAAGGAAAAAAAATAATAAATTTTGTGCAATATCCTTGTTTTTTATGCCCAAGCAGTATTAAAAGAGTTGCTTTCATGCTGCTGCTACGTGTCTTAATCTTGCATACTGTTTTGACATGTACATCTCATGGAAGGATTGCTAATTGGTGAAAATGCCAATCATTACAGAAAGTGATTAATTCTCAGGAGTGGATGATATCTGGATGCCACCTGGCATAGAATCAGTGGTGTGGGAACCAGTCATGCCCGATATTTAAAATATTTGGGAAATATTTCAGTCTACAAAATAGGTGTCCCACAGAAAGAATAGCACTTTTACCCTGTTGTAAGCACAGGAAAGGAGGAGTTGCTTTTAGGGGAACACTGGAGTAATGAAAAATAAGGAAATGCTGAAGAAAAAAAAAATCTATGTGTCTGTATTTTTAATTTTGGTAAAAAGGAAAAGCAGTGTCTCTCACACTGCTCATGTAGTGATGCTGGAGAACAACCTGTGACAGTTATGGGTGTGATCTGGTCTGGGCACTGTAAATGCTCAGTTGTTTCCTGACAGCTGGAGTAGGTGGGTTTTACTAAAGCCCTCTGCTGGGGAGTGGAGTGGTGCTGGGGGGACATGGCCACAGGGCACAACTGCTACTGTTTCACTCACTGCGTGTGCTGTGCTGAGAGAGGGTGGAAAAGGGAGTGGGTGACCCATACCTCTGTTCTGCCCCCTTTCTTCTAGATACTTCCCCAATTCTTCCTCTATGCCTGCAGTGGTAAAAGATCTCACAAAAATCATGTAGTCTTTTGCCTATTCTTGTCTCCCAAGACTGGAGACCCTAGCTCAGTATGTGAAAAGCTGTCAGCTCTGTGAGCTAGGACACTGTTTTGTTCATGAAATGCCCAAGTTAATTTTTCTGATTTGTCCCTTATCCTCTAGATTCAATGATACACTCAGTACTGCTGTCAGAGGGGGAACTGGAGCTTCTGCAGGCCTCTCCTGCTCACTGTTGTATGAGCTAGCTCAGGTGCTGGTGGCAATGCAACAGCAGGAGCAGCATGGCTTAGCGTGGGCCAATTGTTAGGGGATTTATTCAGTTTTCAGGACAGGTGTTGCACTGCTAGAAGCAAACAGGAGTTGTCAGTCATTAGACTTAGTAAGATACAGAACATGCACTTCTTTGTCAGGAATAAAGAGCAAGTTAAGTTTCCTTGTCAGGAAACTATCAAATTCTTATGAAAAATCAGAAAATAGGCTTCTGTTCACACAAGGTTATCAATTTGCCTTCTCCAGTGACTGCCAGTCGCAGCCTGTTGGTATTATAGTTTACGATTTTCAAAGTGGTGGCTGTGCTGGTGGTATATCTAGGTGAAGAATAAAAAACCCTGAGAGACCTGCACTTGAATTGTGAAAAACATCATTTTTAAAGGTCTCTAAACAAAATATAAACTATTAAATGTGTTGCAGCAATGAAGTGCTGATTTGCAATTGGAGGACTACTTAGTGCTTTTGTCAGGGGGGAAAAAAAGGCAAGGATTTAAGCTACTTTGGAGTTTCAGAGCTTACCAAGAGGCAATTTTGTTAATGGAGCAGTGGGCAGTACTTTTCTTGCTGTATCAAAACAGCCATTGCAGAGAAAGGTATTTTATTTTCTGCCATAGAGATTTCTCCAGGTATGAGAGAAAATACCACAGCAGGCTTTTTCTGAATCCCAAGTTTGCTGGCTTGCAATTTTCAGACTCAGGGTGGAGAGCTCCATTTAAATATGTGATCCTGTACTTCTCCTCTTATAGATAGTTCAAAACACAGCAATTGGTCCTTGTGGGGAAGAACAGGGATAATTACAGTGGCGGTAGACTTTGTGTGTAATTATGGAAATCGCCTTACAACAGTGAATGGAGAGGTTTTAAATGTCTCAGTTTGGAGTTTTATTATATTGTATATGGTGTAGCTAATATTTATGAAAAGGGTTGTGCTTGGTTTTTGCATTGATCTAATTCCTGTCATTTAGCACACAATCACATAAAAATGTTTAGAAATACAGATAGTATACTATGTATGTACTTATGGTAAAATCTGCTCTTAAAACCAGTTAATGAGGCATCTTTAAAGTCGGAAAATGCTATGCTAATGGTTTGAGAAATTAGATAATTCCAATAAAAACAATAAATCTATGGAAAGAATGCCTCTTGATATATTATCCTGCAGATTGGAGGTCAAAAAATAATGTTTCTTCTATGCAGGTGGTGTTACTGAATGATGATTGACATGCAACAATTTAGATCAATTAAAAAAAAACCCTTCCTCTGGAAATTGCAAAAGAAAAGCTCTAGAGTTAACTTCCTGCTGAAAGGTGGCTGCTCTCATTTCACACAGTTAATGGATCACCTTGTCTTTGTATTGTTGCATTGATTGGTCTTGGCTTGTAATTTGCAGGTTAACTTTGAAGCCATAAGTGTCCTCAGCTTTCCAATTGCTGTAAGTTATCATGGTTTGGCATTTTAGAAAGAGAGAGTTGGATCATATATTATTTTAAAATGCCATCATATCTGTGAATAGAGCAAATATAAATGAACAAATACAGCTTTAAATGTAGGCTACTTGGTTTTTCCCTAATATATCAGTAATAATTTGCCTTAGACTTTGTTGTGATGTATTATTTAATAATGTAGGAATCTTAAGGGAATACCGAAGCTCTGCAAACTTTTTACTTCTATTCCTATTGACTATACATATTTTACGTGGACACTGATGAAATGTCTCTCCTTAACTGCCTGATCCCCTTGCATTGCCTGCTCTCTATTCTGCTTGTCCCTACAATTAATAAATAGTCCCTACAATTAATAAATAATAAATACTAGGTTAAAAAATTAGCATATGAATGTGAGAGCATCTTAAATCATGTAGCTCTTTACTTGGGTTATGGATCTTGAAGATAGTCTTTCCACTGTGAGAAGACACATGTGAAGGTTGCACCCCTACTCTGGAGGGCTCTGTAGAGAAGGATGGTAGCGTACACTGAGAGCACTGATGCTTCCAGATTCCTTGTGTTCAGCTTGGCTTTACTCTGGCTTTTACAGCAGACAGGGGAAAAGCATGTCAGGTTTCAGTATGAATGGGCTGTAAACACCATTCTTAGTCATCTCACTGCCACAAGAATTTATTTAAGCTTTAGTTTCTATGATTTTTATTGTGTCCTGGGGCAAAAGGGATCAGGAGTAGTTTTTTTCAGCACCTGCATGTGAAGGAGGAGCAACATCTTGCATACCAGGCAGCTCAGGTATCCACCCCTCCACCTGTCAGCCTACAGGGTACTGTAACCTTGGCTGTCATTCCCAGTTAGTGATAGTTATTGATAAACACTGAAGTGTGTGCTGGACCAAGCACCCTTCGAGTCTGGCTGTTCTTAGTACCACCATTACATCAACTTCATAACTCAGTGAAACAACAGGAAGGAGTCACCAAGGAAAACTGCCCTCAGTTACAGTGGTGCTAATGCAGAATAACTGACTCCATCTGTGCTGGATTTAGCATTTGGAGCGAGAGCTAAATTATGTTAGGAGTCATATCAACTCCATCCATTCCAAGGGGCTTATTTTGGACTTATTTTTTCATGGAGCTGGTTGTTGGTTTATTGACACTAATTACAAGGTGGCAGTGAATGCGTGTACTATTTTTTTAATGTAATTCATCTATACACTTTTCCTGTATGCTGTCTTCACAACAATTCGTGCAACTGTAGTTTTAAAACATAGAATAAGCAGCACAAACACAGAAAAAAGAAAAGTTAGCTCTATGCTTGGATAACACAACTTTTACAAATGTAATTAATGTATAGTCTAAGGGAACTAGCTGAAATTCTGTGCAGAATCATTATACCCCATGACCTTCCAAGCTCTCTGTCATTTATTGTGAAATTTGTTGCTAGAAGATTTTTTCTCACTCCTGTTTTGCTTCTGTTTCCCTGAAGTGTGTGCATCCTAGCAGCAGTCATCAAAACTGCAGGTATTAAGATGATAGCGTACAGAAACAAAAGAATCCAATCATCTCCTGACTGTTTGTGATAGATCATAGCTCTTCAGAATTAGTCTTGCACATTGTTTGATAGTTACAGTTTTGCACGCATTAGCTCTAAAAAATGTTCATTGCTGAGGAGCTTACACCCACCTTTAAGCAACCAGAATCCAAATTAATGATAATGAGAATTGCTCATACATCAGAAGGAGAAAAGAATGCAAGCAAAGTAATTTTTCTCCTGAAGCAGCCTGTCTCCTTGACAGGAGAAGGCAGGCATACCTTAGGAAATCAGTCCTCTCTTGTTAATTCCAGATGAAATGTCTCAAAAATGTTTCTTGCAAGTATTTTGACAGAAAGTAGAGAGAAGGACAAGAGGTCTATTCCTCTGGTACTTCAGCTGGAACTAACATAGGAAGGCTTTCAAAAAAGAATATAGTCAAGGGGGCTCCACAGTCAAAATGGGAACATGTGCACTAATATCCAAGTTAAAGTAAGACTTACACATCTGAAAAATTAAAAGCAAAGCAAAATATAAAGCAGAAAAACCTTGCTGAAAAACAGATGCTTCTTAATACATCAAAAATATTTAACAAATAGAAATAAGGACTTAGTCCCCTTCTCCAGTGTCCAAGCCAAAAAGGGCTCACAAAGGCTGGTGCTGACAACATACAATCTTATGAGAGGAAGTGATCAGGAAGGGCCCCATGCGCATCAAATGCAAAGCAAATAAGCATTTTAATTAAATCTGTCAAAATTAATTAGAAACAAGATTAAAAAAAACCCCTCGCAATCAGATGAAGTATTAGCTTGTTAATGTTAATTCCTGTTCTGTTATTGTTTGTGATAAACTGAGTCAGAGCTATTTGCTTTGCAGCTGATGAACTGCTCTACAGAATCTCAATTTTCTGTTTGTTTACTTCTCAAACTTTGAGTAGAAAATACCTATTTGTATTGACAAGCTCATAGCCATATCCCCCCAGCCATGGGGAGGGAGGTTTTGGGGACGGGGTCTTGCTGAGTCTCCTGCTGCAGGAGCTCCCCACTGTAGGGACCTGCACACCTTTTGCAGGAGGGTCTTGGGAACAGGTCCCAGATCTATCTTCTGAGAAACTCCTGGGAAAGTATTTGTGGTATATTTGCCCTGAGTTTCCAACCTGATCTGACCCATGGCTATTTGCTACAGCTTCCTGGCTGTATTTCACAACATACCTGCTTGGGCTTTTCCGGCCACGTGCACTCAGTAGCTCAGGCTTAGCACAGCTGTTGTGTGCAGTGGGGCTTTCAGACTGTAATTACCTTGCATGTGGAGGCAAAGCAAGCATCCGCCTGCTTGCTAGTCAAAGTGTAGCTATTTTTGCTTATTTGCATTGATTGGACCTGCCACCCTGTGCATGATATCACCCCCAAAACTTTCTTCATGCCTTGTGTCAGGTTTGATCTGACCAATTCAGTAGGGATATCACTGTAAACCCCACTGGGTGATGAAGGGGTGTTGTGCGCTGTTGGAAGAACTGCTGCATGTTTGGCCCGAGTGTGGTAAGGTTTGTTCCAGGAGGTGTTTATATTGATCAGACATACATAATGTTAGGAAAGTATTGAACATGTGTCCCTATTGGAATAGGTAACGTTATCATTCTGTGCTGTACAAAGGGTGGATATGTAAATAAGACCAAGAGAGCAGTCCAAGACAATGCTCATTTTGTAGTTGCATCCATAATGTAAGCATCCATGTATTTATGCTTAAAAAATAGGATCTGGATTTTCTATGTGCAAAAGTAAGAACACCACCATAAATACATGGCTGTCTTGTTGAATCTATAGCAGTAGAGCCTAAAGCAAAAACATATCGTAGTAAATACGTCTACATCTCTATATAAGAAGTCAAAATAAAAATGTAATTTTCAGCTATCCTTCATGTTCTTGGAAATATTGGTGGAGATGCATGGTTCAATAAAATGAGCAGAGTTGGTATTTAACCAGAATAAACCACCTGCATTATTAGCCACAAATCTCTTTGGGTTTCTAATCATATCCCTATGCATGCTAAGAAGCAACCTGGGCTGGGAAGAGAGGCATGAAGGAGGTAGGCACCTTAGTATCACTGTAATTTGAGGAGGGTTGTGGAGATATTTCTTTTCTGCCTTGTTTCTTAGAGTGACATGATAATTTAGGTGTCCTTGTACTGTCCCTAACTCATTGAGACAGGAGTGAACTCAACCAAAAAGTCTCAGCTGCCAGGTGTGTTACTGGCTTTTTTTTTTTTACATAATAGCCTAGGTCTTAAAGCACTGCTCTGGGAAGGGAAAGATGAGGATTTCTGGTTCCTTTTAGCCCAAGAGGTTTTAAATCAACTGTTTCTGTTTTCTAAAAGAATATCCTTTCAGGCAAGATATAGACCAGCCCGTGTTGAGGTCATGCTTTTTCTGTTGAATCCTGCTGCTGAGGTTGAACCATTGTGTGAGAAGGAAAGTGGGTGAAATGACAGTTGACAAATATTATATTCAATATGGACTACATGTGTCTATACATGTATATTTTTAATATTATTTTTATTCTTTCCTTGTATTTTAAGACTTAAGGTATTACTGAGTTGAGCATCACAGATAACTAAACATAACAACTGCATATTGCATCTTTAAATTTGTGTAGCAACCTATGGAACAATCAGATCCAGAGTTGCTTTATCTGCATTTTCATGGATGCTTGGCAAATAGCATTTTCTGCACATAAGTCTCTAGTTTAGCTAGGAGGACTGGGCCCTAAAGACCAATCCCATCTTTATTCACTCCAGTTCCCACTGATATTGGCCATGATACCAAGCAGTTTAACTGTGTCTTAGTAGACTGTATATATATAACTTTTTACATTTGAGTTTTAATCAGATGTGAATGAACCTGATATGCAGTAATTTGTGCAGCAAGTGTAATCATATTTTATGCATTTGAAACTTTTGGATGCCTGCGGTACATGAAAAGCACTTTATGGGTACTTACATTATTGCATATTTCATTATAATGTAATTCTATGTTAGATATTCTATTTATGCAGAATCCAAAAATAGCTTGTGCTGTGTAGCAATGCAAATTTCAGTGAATAATCCACAAAGAATTTTAAAGCCTTAACCATTTGTGACATGCACTAGTCTGTGTCTTTAATGAGGACTCAACCTTTGAATAAATTATACTGGGCTTTTTATGAGTAAAACCCATTTCTGTGTTTCCCCATGAAAGCAGTGTCTATACTTATCTTACATTGAAAATATTAGGGCTTATCATTACTGCTCAAAATTCCTTAAAGTGGTTTTAGATGTTCTGTCAACAGTTAAAGTGTAAATCGGGTAAGTCTGTGCTCCCTACTTTCTACCTCATGGCTGATCACTGGAGCATGAGAAGATAGCAGCATTTTAATGACCAAGGCTGTGTAGGATAGTCCAATAGCTGAGGAAAAAACTGTTTTCCCTGTACTTTATTCTTAAGGAATCCAACTTAAATCAATGTAGAATTCAAGGAATTTCTTTCACACTATATTGGGAAAACACTAGACATGAATAGGGATGCTTTGTTTTATATAGTGTAACTGAAACTCTTAAGATACTGGTGCCAAAGACATGTATAATGAAAGGCTTGAAGGTTGTGTGCATTGACAGCTTCTCTTGTACTGGTGTAAAATAAGACTAACAGACTACGCTTAAGTTAGTGATGTTACACTGGTGTAATAATTGCAACAGGTTTTCCCCACTTCTACATCCAAAATTAAGTGTTTAAAGTACTATAATGTGGTAAAGAATTAGTTCAGAAAATCATGAGTGCTTTTAGCAGACTGAATAAAACACTGCCTTTAAATTTCTAATGAACAGACAGTAAAACACTAAAAGTCCATCAACTGTCTAGGAACTTTATAGAATGTGACTGAGACTTTTCTATTTATAGCATAACTCTGTTCTCCATACACAATTATATGAAAGTCCAAAAAAAATTTGTCTGCATAAATAATACATAATTTACGACAATTTTAAAATAAATATTTAACAGATTAAAACTTTTTTAATTAGGTATAATAGCACAAAAATCATCAGACCAAAAATCCTTATTCCATTCCTTCAAGAAATTAAGTATGTTTCTTAACCTTCTGTGACAGTATTCCTTGCTTTTTGAAATAGCAGTTCCAGGACATCAAACCCACAAAATTTTGATATTATTTTCATGATCTTTTAGGTAAACTGTATGCATTTTATCAGTGTTACTATTTTACAATCTATAATTATTATTCCTCTTCCTCTGTGCACCTATATGACCATTTGCGACAAAGGAAGCATCTGAAAATGTTCTGTGCTGTCACCTATTCCTCTACTGTTCACCTTTAGGAATGGCGCCTTTTTCTAAAAGTAGAAATAAAAAAGTTTATAGAATAATGGTGCTGTCCCACTGTCACAGACCAAATATGTTATAGCATCTTCCTGAGCCCCTCTGTTGCTAAGAATGGAGTAACAGGTTTTATGGTTTTGATGCTTGGTATCAGAGCAGTAGAACTGGTGCTATGATTGGAACTGTGGCTCATTTATCTATATATCAAACAGGAGTCTGTTTATGACAAATAGATGCATACTGATAAAGTTCTAAAAATACTGTCACCAAAATTTCTTCAGTTTCTGGGCCTGTAGGGGAAGATTATATAAGTCTGAATGCTGGATTTACTATGAGTAGCTAGGTAGATCACATTGTGCAAAAAAGGTCAGGATGATAAGTTCTGTCAAACAGCCTTCCCTGAGAATCCCACCAACACATTCAGCTGGAAGGAATGGTGTTAGCTTAAAAAAAAAAAAAAAAAAAAAAAAAAAAAAAAGAAAAAAAAAAAAAAAACCCAAAAACCAAACCAAACCCCAACTCTGCTAGGATGACTTGGATCTACACAAATCAAGAGGTTTCCGAGTTCTAAGTCTATATTTATGAAAACTAAAAGGCCATAGGCTTGACTTTCAGAAGTGCTCTTCTGATTTTTTTAGGCATCTAAATTAAGAGTCTGTTTCTATGGGCACTATAATGTGATTTCCATTGTACTTGAAGCTTGTAGTATAGTGTAAGATGAAAGGCAGCCTTTGTTTCCCCTGTTTGGGACTTTTGTATCCTCTAATGATAGTTAAAGGGAACTCATAAGATGTGACGATCTGCTGCAATACCTCATGCAAACTTGTAGTTAGTATTTTCATTCTTCTGCTTTATCCTCTCCACCTTCCCTTAGCATCCCCTTGAGAAGAAGTGCTGATCTAAGGACTGGTACTAAGATTGGTTGATTCCCTATCCATTTGAATGAGTGATGGTGCATGTGTTCTAGTGAATCAGACACCTGTCTGAATCTCAGAAAATACAAAATGACTCTGGAATTTCTTTGCTGCTAAGAATTGCATTATTTTGAATCACTGATTACCAGAGTGTTCTTAAAGTTGGAGGCAAACAATTTTTTTTTCCGCACACATTTGCATGTTTGCCTCAGTCTTATTGGTGGTTCTGTGTTAGAGAATGCTAAAGTAGTTAACTCAAAACTGTCATAGCCTCCACAAACTGAGGATACCAACAGTGCTTTTCTTACCTAAAATGGGAAAAAAGCCAATACTTGGACTAAGCTTCCAAATAAGACCTGCATTGAGGGACTCATCCACACCCACTGAAGGTACTGGAACATGTCAGTGACTTTAAGGCTTTTGCATCCAGATATTAGCTTTCTATAGAAGAGTTTAATTCAAGAATACTTTTTAATGGAAAATTTTTAACGTACCCTTTAGCATTCCTGGTTATAACCTTAATCATACTGAATTTCTTTAGTCTCACAGCTTTTACAGGAATAACACTGTAATTTAACATTAATAACAGACCTGTACTAGGAAGTATTACTAATGTCTTGCTTAGGTGATGTTATAATTAGCAATATCTTGCTGTGACAATTGCTGCTGTAAGAAGTGCTTTTTATAGGTGATATTATATATGCAGTATGTGATGCATGCATGTCAAAGCATGCTGATACGTGCCAGTGACTGGAAAGGCGCCAGTGACTGGAAAGTCGCCAGTGACTGGAAATGAACCCGTGAAAGATATACATGCAGAAGAGCATTTAAAAGACATTTTAGATTTAATGCAAACTAACTTTTTGTACATACAGGGCTGTAAATGAAATAATGAGACTTGAAAGAAGGTTTTAAGTTACGCTTGATTAAATCTGTGTTATAAGCTTCTGGTACTCTTATATCATACTTAGGTCTCCTGGGTGCTGTTAAGTATTGTCAGCCAACAAACTACAATTTCATGCTTGAGTGAACTAGTACAAGCCTAGGCTTCCGCTTCCTTGTACCTTCAGACTACAGTATGCTTGCTCGCTCTCTCTCTCTCTATATATATGCTCTCTCTCTATATATATAATAAAGTGAGAAGGGGAGGAAAAAATAAAGCAAAACAAAAAATTGTCACACAAGGTAATTAATACCTAGCAGTAAAATCAGATACTGAGGTGGCTTGAACAATAACTTGTTGAGGTGAATAAACTGCAAGTCCACTTATTTCACTAGACTTTAGATCAACTCCTTCAAGTTGTGTTTTTTGATTTGACGGGTACTGTAACAGACAGCTTGCAGGTAGAAGTAAGCTGTAGAACTGGAAGGTGTTTTTTTAAATGTGGGGATTTTTCTAGTTGTGTTTTTTGCCCATGCTGGAACATTTGGCTCTTGGTCAATAGCAGATAATATAGAATCTCTGTATAAAATATGCCTATAAGAGGAATCCTCTGTACTAAATTCTGTCATGGTAGCGCATCTGTTGCCTTTTTCTTATGCTGAAGTGTAAATCTTGATGCTGTCTAGATGTAACATGCTGTAGATGGTGGCTTCATACAAGAACAGTTCTGTAAGCTGGATTGCCTGACTGAGGCCGTGGTTGTATGAAGTGCTACATGCTCTTGGTGGGACTTCTAAGCGTCCACTGATCTGAATAGCTTCAGAAACAGCTCTTGGCAATCCATGAGGAATGGCTCAGGTACTTCAGCTCTCAGGTGTAGTGCAAAGGTTCTCAGATGAGGGACTGGCCACTCACCCCTAAGCAGGGCCAAAGCACATGGTGGTGCTTTGTGGAGAAAGGGGCTTTTTTTAATGCCAACTGCTAAGAAGCCCTGAAATAAGCTGTGGGCCAGGTTCTGCTTTAGATACCATGCAAAACTCTTACAAAAATTAATGACCACTCGACGCAAAGAACAGAAAATAGAACCTGGCCCAGCATCTCTGGATGACAAGGATTTGATAACAGCTTATAAAATATTGTGGTTTTTTTTTTTTACTTTACTGTGAAATTTCAAACCCTTTTCTCAGATTGCAATAATAATGTGTTCTCCTTCTTCACTTGTCCTGTGCTCACACTGCTTAACCATTATTTTGAACATTGATTTTTTTTTTTTTGATAACCCATAAAGTTTCCCTCACTTGTCTATTTCTTCCTTAAAGGAAGAACTACTGCATACCCCTATGAAGGCTTTAAAGAAATCAAGAAATTTGATATCATGGTTTTGGTACCAGTGAAGTAAAAGCCTTTGGCTAATAAAGAAGTTCCCTTCCAGAATGACTTAGTTTTTTGTATTATCTTATATAAGAAACAAAATCAGAGTGTAAAAAGAATCTGATCTTTCTTTTGTCTTCTCTTGTCAGTTCCTTTTCTCCCTAACTACCTTTTTTCTTGTAGCTCCCTTCTTCCTTCAGGATCATGGTGGGGAAAGGGTGGGTTCAAAGACTTAGATTTTGCAATAAAAATAACAAGAAACTATCACAAATTATCTTTACATATGTCTCTATGCAAATGGAAAAGTGAAAACCAGCAGAATTAAAATACTATAAAAGAACCGGAGATATTTTAATTTAAAATATTGTATTTGACTTTGAATTAAATATCAAGTATGAATGCACATTTAGTGATGTTTATTTTAAAAATACCTGGATTTGAAAGAGATTTTCAAAGAACTGACATGAGAGGAACTTTACAAATTAGAATGATTTGTACTTGCCTATTCAGCGTGGAATTAAGTATTATTTATCTAGGTTTTTTTTCTGTGAATGCAGGACAAATCAAGGTCACCTTTTTCTGGTTAATTGTTAGCCATGTTTATTAGGTTAATTTGCAGAGTTTCAACAATCTTGCTTCCTTGGAAAGGGTCAGAATATAGCACCGAATCAGATATAGTGATAATCTGTGCTGTACAAAGAACAATGAGTTTTTCTAGATCATGTGCTTGCAAATGTGTTGGAATGCGTTTTGAACCAAGTTAAGGCAATTGTTGATAATGATAAAATACCTTCTGGGGACCCTGTCCTGCTCAAGTTTGCAGTGCCTGAGAAAGCCTTATGACACAGTCAGCTGCTCTTTTGTCATGTTCATATTATGATATCCAACTATAATCCATCTACTAGGAGTTGTGCTTTCCTTTCAGCTTTTATTATGATCTGCTTGGAACACCTGCAAAACTGATTCTTGTGCTCTGTTGGCATATCTATGCTCTGATATCTACATTTCCTGCTAGCCTGTTTCTCACTGCTGTTTCTCTGTGCTACCTGAACTTGCTTACGTTGCATTAGCTGATGCTGCTTTGATTCATTGTTAGACTGAAGTCTCTGAGACAAGATTGTCTTTTCTCTTTCTGAAAACTGTCTAGCAAAATGAGGTTCTGATCCAAAATCAGGACACCATGTGCTATTTTGCTGTTGTCGCTGAAGTGATAAAGAATACCAAATCAGAGAACTAGTAATTAAAAACCTTTCATTCTCTAGCAGGTAAAAGAAAACACTGGGCATGGGCATACTTAGCCTCTTTTCTTTCTAAAGATGTCTGTCTGATATGAGAGTGGCAAGTCATCCCATAAGGAAAATTCAGCTAAAGACCACAAAATACTGAATTTTTCTTTGACTGTCAGTTCACCCTGGAATGCACTTCTGCTTTTAGTAGCTTTTCTGTTTTCTCACAGGTACAGAATAATACTTATCTTCATAGGCAGCCATTATGTCTTTTTTATCCATGTACAAAGAATAGGAGACATAAAATGATAGGTGCCCTGATAAGTTACAGAGAATTCAAAAGTTTTTTGAAGTCTACAAATAATGCAATTCCTATTGGCTGATTGATTTCAGGTAAGTGCAAAGGACACAAACAACTTTTTTTTTTTTTTTTTTTT